>JAYJMB010031186.1:0-36166 GCA_036873735.1 Pouteria campechiana
TACAACTAAACAAGTTAATTTTGCCATTCCCTGTGGGATCGACCCTTGCATAAGCACACTAGACTATACATCGACCATGCACTTGCGAGGTATTAAATTTGAGCCATCAATTCCTCCAAGCATAATCTCCATGACACATGCCACTTTCAACTATCGAACAAAAGCCAACAAAAAATCAATTCATCTTGACAAGCCTCTTCCATATCCAGAGCTATTAGATCATCATTATTGAGAGGGCATTACATTTATTAACCATCATGAAATAGCTGCAAATCCTCTTATACTGTCTACATCCATTTTTGAAAGATGGTCTGCTGCCAAAAAGAAAGCACAAGATCAAGGACTACCTCTTTCACACCTAATACTAATGGATCCTAATTACCTTAGGTGAATTCAAATCATCCCTAGTATTATCCCAAAGGCTCTCAATGTAAAACTTCCATCAGAAAAATGAAATCTTTTAGACAATTATATTTTGAGCATACTAATGTACATTATACACATTAATGAGATTATCATTTACAGTGATTACTTCTTTCTATCCCTCCTAAAATTTATCTTTTTGATTATGATAAAAAGGGGGAGAAATATATGAAATGCTCAAATGAGTGAAAATAGGACCAATTACTCAGGGGATTTGAGTTACATGAACAATTAGTACATTAAAGCTACATAAGTTAAACAAGTCATCTATGTACTAAGTCTAGGGGAGTCATAACACATTTATCCATACATAAATTTCATTCACATTAATGAGTATTCTCTCTTCTGAAAGTTATATGATTCAAATGTTTTGTCATCATGAAAAAGGGGGAGAATGTTGAACTAAATAGTGCATATGGCAATCAGTCAAGTTTTGATGTTGATCAACAATATATGAGTGAACATGTGTGGTACTAACAATTTGTTCCCAAGTATTGCAAAAATAGATCTATAAATATAGGGAAGTAATTTGAATACAATGGATAGTGCACACAGTGAATGCATCAGCAAGCTTAATCCACTGACCTACATAAGATAAGAACAATAAAAAAGAATGACACTAAAACTTTGAAACGAGGCCATCAAGTAAATCTGTAGTCATGGAGCTCAAAAGCCTCGATGAGTGATCAAGTCAATCATCTACAGACAAAGTCAGTATTAGATAGCATTTGCCTCAAGAAGATTTAGACAAATTATTCCACGGACAAAACAGAAAAATTAATTGCAATCAACACTTGTCCACAACACAAAGATGAATACAGTTTGCAGAAGTAACGACAAAATGAAATAGAAAATAGACAAATGAAGAAACCAAAATGAAGACAAAACTACTCAAGCATTTGTCTATCATACAAAGCTCATCTGAAAACTGAAGAGACCAAGGAACCCGTTTGTAATCTATACAGAAAATATTGAAGGCAAAGGAGAAGTGGCATAATAGCTAAAGAAGAAAACTTTGTCTGTTGCCTTCATCCACAAAGAGTTGTCTGTCACTAGCAATAGATAAAGTTATCAAACAACCTTTAAAGAAGCTAGTCATCCATGCCTCAACGAGTCATCAGTTTCTTAACATACAAACACTAAATGAGCGACTAGAAGGAGAATTCGTCTACACGCCACAACTTCATCTATCACTTATGATACATAAGCCAAGAGATGAACCATTTGGAAGACTTTGTCTATGGGCTGCAACATTATCTGCTGATCTCAATAGACAAACAACAGATAAAGTATGTTCTATCTATCAACGAAGAAGCCTTGTCTGACAAGAAGAATTGTCTATTACTTACAATAGACAACGGCACTTCGCTTGATGAGAAGAAGACTTCGTCTGCTAAAGAATACTTTGTCTATTATGAAGAAGCTCTATCTGCACTACAAAGATCGTCTATCATTTATAAGAGATAAAGCCACCTCACTTAATGAAATAAAACTTTGTCTCTCAAGATAACATCGTCTGAAGAATAATGAAGAAGAGTAACTTCATCTGCATCTCTAAGTGATATATTATATGGATCTACTCAGAGTCACTTTGTCTACTATTTGCAAATGATAAATTCAAGTGACAAAGTACTCAGATAAAATATGATATATTATGAAGAGTAGAAGCCATCTATATCAGACATCACTAACTACACTCTCCAATTAAAATCTCATTTGGAGCAAAGTTTGTAAAGCTGATTGGACAATTCGAGATTAGTTAAAGATGGAAAGAAATTCAAAGGAATGCAATCTACATTCTATTAAAGAGTAGAACTTTCAGAAGTTGTGTCCCTTCAGGATTAATGAGCATCTTTCCATGATAATAAATGAGTTAGTCAACCAAGAAAGTCTTCATTTGATGTTTGCTAAAAATGAAAAGGCACCTTCTTCAAAGTCGGTGCTACAGGCTTTCCAGCTACAAGTGAGTTTCTCAAGAAAATAACTTTCCAACGGGAGAAATCTGAATGGTCTTCAACATTAATAGAAAGCCAACTGCCTCTAATGGGAGAAGTTTCTGAAGTAATGTAAAGGTATTGCAGCATCAACAAAGAAGGTTGAGGAAGTTGAAAGAAAAATTAGAACAGAGCTAAAATGATTAACATCTCTCTTAATCAGACTTTGCTTCCTCCTAGATAATGAATCTCCATTACGTTGATAGATAATGAGCTTAAACATTCTATCATGATTATAATCATATATCTGGAGCATTGATATCTAATGACTTCAATAAGATATCATTTATTTTATGAGATCAATCTTTGTACAAATCAACTTAAAAAAAGAGGCATTGTAATGTGCAAAAAGATGTCAAAATAGCTATGTGAGTTAGTTGTGAGCTCATGAAAACCATGTTGTAATGAGTTGGTAGTGATCTCGGGAAAACCACTAAGTTTATTGGTGATCTTTGAAACTTGTGAGTTTCCTGGTGAACTCGTAAAACAAGAAGAGTGTCTAGGACACTTGCTTAAGCCCCTTGGAGCTGAACTCCAAAAGAAGTTTTGGGGATACTTGTTCACACCCCTTAGTAGCTAAGAAAAGTTGAACTTGAAAGTGAAGCAATCGTATAATCAAATGTGGAAATTACATATATACTACATCACTACTTCCTCTTAGCTCATCATGTTTTATTTGGCCATAATTTTTATATGCTCAATTTACCCCTCCCCTCTTGAGTTATTCATTATATATAGGACTAACACAAGTGGTATCAGAGCTAACTACATCAACACTTGTAGTGATCCATTGGCAAACCCATCATCCTCATTATAAATATTCGCCAAGGGACAATTGTCATTCTGGCCGCCCCTATTTGATGGAACTAACTTTGCTTACTGGAAGTTAAGGATGAAGCAATTTATTATAGCTAATAATATGGAATCTTGGAAGGCTATTAAAGTTGGATTCACTCTTCCCACTACTTAAGTGGATGCATGGACCAAAGAAAAAGACAACTTAGTCCAAAATAATGCAAAGGCTATGAACTCTTTATTTTGTAAACTATTTTCATCTAAGTTTGATTAAGTATCCTCTTGCACCACTACCAAAGGAATCTAGGATAAATTAGTGTCTATTTGTGAAGGTTCCTCACTAGTGAAGGGTACTAGAAGAAATATGTTGATAGGAGAACTAGAAAACTTTAGGATGAAGGAAGGAGAAAGTATATCTGAAATGTATACTCATTTTTCTAAAGTTACTAATGCTTGAAAGGTTTGGAAAAATAAGTTACAAACTCTGAACAGGTGATGAAAATACTAAGGGCCCTACTAGAATCGTGGAACTAGAAGATTGAAGCAATAGAGGAAGCAAAGGATCTAAACACTCTTTTGGTGGATGATCTTATCAGTTCATTGATGTCACGCGAACTGATGAGAACAAAAGAGAGGAGCTGACAAAGCCAAAGAAAAGTATTGCTCTAAAAGTGACCAAAGAAAGTAGTAGTGATCTAGTATCATAATCTGAAGATGATATGGCCATGTCGGTCAGAAATTTTAGAAAGTTTGCAATAAGCAGCAGAGGTAGCTCTTCAAGGAGAGAGCCTAGACAACAAAAGAAAATGGCTGAAAGAAAGAAAGATCTCCTTACATGTTCTAGATGTGGAGGGATCAGACACATGTCTCCTAAATATCCTAATGAAGAAAATGTAAATATGAACTAGAAGGATGACAGAAAGAAAAGAAATACTTCAAGCTATTTTCAAGAAACTAGGCCACAGGAATGTATGTGAATGATGAAGAATCATCGGGGACTAGCTTGAGTGAGAAAGATGACAACGAAGTTAGACACCTCACAAGAATATGCCACATGGCCCAGACGGAGAATGAGTCAATAGATCAAATCACCATCGAAGAGTAATGCACAATGGAGTTGGAGACAGAGGTAAATTTGTACTACTCTTATAGTTTCGACACATCAAGTTCAAATAGCACTTGTGACAAATGCAAAAAAACTTGATGAGTTACAACAATCATACAACTCTTTCTTCAGTGAGTTCGAATCACTTAGCCAGAAGCTTACTCAAAAGAAAAGACGTTTTGATGCAATTGTCAAAGTAAATTATATTCTGGCAGAAAGAAATCTATTTCTACAAAAGGAGGTTGAAGATCTAAAGAAAGAGATAGAATTATTAAACAACATGTTAAGTAAATTCTCCAATCTAATAGAATCTGTGACCAAATTCATGAGAATGATTGGTCAAACCAACAAAAAGGGACTTGGATGTGAATAGTCAGATGATGAAATTTTACAAAAATTTGTTGGATGGTTAAAGGGAGTGAGCCTCTCAGAAGAAAGGGGAAACTATGCAAATATTAGAAGGTTCATGGGTTATCCCTGGATAAAGAAACTAGTAGAATATAATGCACCTGAAAAAGTTCCAAATACTTGCTATTTTTGTAATAGATTTGGACATAAAGTGTATGATTGCTATGCCAAAATGATGCATGCAAAAGGTGCTAAGATGAGATGGAAAAGCAAGGATTGAGGACACACTTATACCATGCACAATTCTACTAACATCATTGGACCCAATACTTGGGTAACAATAAGGTTAGAAGAAAATTTGCTTTGAATGCTGGTAAGTCTCAAAGCTACGTTTAGAAATGCATAGTTATAGTGACTGTTTGAGACATATGACTAGGAATAAAAAGATGTTTAAAGAATTGAAGCCAATGGATGGAGGAACAGTAGCATTCGGCAACAATGATAAAGGTCTTATTAAGGGAATAGGTAAATTTTATAGTTTATTCAATACATGCATAGAGAATGTATTATATGTAGGACTCAAGCACAATCTGCTAAGCATCAGTGAATTATGTGACAAGGCTCACAAAGTTATGATTGAACCATCTACATGCAATGCGTTTGGTATAGACAATGATCTGCTATTTAGTGGAAAAAGGCATGGAAATATTTATCTAGTATAGCTAGATGATATTGTTAGAAAATGCCTAATTATAGTTAAGGATGATCCATGGGTATGGAACAAGCGTATGAGACACATCAATATGTCAAATATCAAATCTTTGTAGAAAACGGATCTTGTTATTGGTCTACCAAAATTAAATTATGATAAAAATCAAATATGCAAATCTTGTCATTTGTCAAAACAGACCAAAGTATCCCTTCATGTTAAAAATGAAGTATCCACATCCATACCCCTAGAACTATTGCATATGGATCTATTTGGACCATCAGACATAGTTACCCTTATAGGAAAAAGATATATATATATATATGTGATAGTAGATGACTATTCTAGATTTACATGGGTGATTCTTTTGACTAGCAAAGATGAAGTATTTTCAATGTTTTATACATTTTCAAAGCTAGTTCAAAATGAGAAATAGATGTCTATCATATCCATTTGTAGTGATCATGGTAGTGAATTCAAAAACAAAAGATTCATTGATTTGTGTGATGAAAAAGGAATTCATCATAGTTTCTCATCCTCTAGAACTCCTCAACAAAATGGAGTTGTGGAAAGAAAGAATCAAAAAATTTAGGAAATGGCAAGAAGCATGCTGAATGAAAGTAAATTGTCCAAAAGATTCTGGAGAGAAGCAATTAGTATTGCTTGCCACGTACTGAATAGGATTATCATGAGAGCAATCTTAAAGAAAACCACATATGAGCTTTAGAAAGAAAGAAATCTAAACATCTCATATTTCCATCTCTTTGGATGCTTATGTTATGTCTTGAACAATGGAAAACATAACCTTGGAAAGTTTGATTCAAAGTGTGATGAACCTATTTTTCTTGGTTATTCTTCTAACAGTAGAGCAGTTAGAGTCTACATTAAGAAAACACAGGTTGTAGAAGAGTCCATATATGTTAAAATTGATGAAGCAAATATAACCCCGAGAAAGGAGTGTGATAGTGATGCGGATGAAGCTGCAACAAATATAAAGAAGCTCAAATTGAAGGATTAAGAGGATGGCACAAATTATGGAGACATACGGAGTTCAAAAAATGAAGAGGAGGTAAGAGTAGGTACTGTTCTCTATCAACCACCTACTGATTTGAGATTTGTTACTGCTCATCTTAGAAAGTAAATCATAGGAAATGTATATGATGGTGTCAAAATAAGAAGGTCTATGCAAAATATTTATGATCATTATGCCTTCATCTCTATAATAGAGCCAACTAACATTGATCAAGCATTAAATGATGAAAATTGGATTATGCAATGCAAGAAGATCTCAATAGTTTGAAAGGAACAAAGTATGAGAATTAGTTCTAAAACCAAAAAATGTTGATTTAATAGGAACTAAATGGCTATTCAAAAACAAACTAAATGAGAGTGGACTAGATGTAAGAAACTAGGCATGATTAGTTGTTAAGGGGTTCTCACAGGAAGAAGGAATTGATTTTGAAGAATCATATGCCTTGTAGCTAGATTAGAAGCTATTAGAATGCAACTCGCTTTTGCATCCCATAAGGACTTTAAGTTATTTTAGATAGATGTAGAGAGTGCATTTCTAAATGGTTATTTAAGTGAAGAAGCGTATGTAGAATAACCTCCTGGTTTTGAAAATGGTGATCAACCCGATCATGTATATAAGCTCACCAAGGCACTATATGGTTTAAGAAAAGCTACAAGAGCTTGGTATGAAAGGTTGAGCAAATTCTTAAGTAATTATAAATTTAAGAGAGGAAAGGTTGACACTACTTTGCTTGTCAAAAATATTGACAAAGATATCTTGATAGTTCAAATTTATGTGGATGACATTATATTTGGAGCTATTAATGAAAAATTATCTCAAGATTTCTCAAAAATCATGCAAGCTGAATTTGAAATGAGTATGATGGGTGAACTGAATTACTTTCTTGGATTTCAAATCAAGCAAAGAGATGATGAAAATTATATTTATCAATCCAAATATACTAGAGAAATGCTAAAGAAGTTCAAAATGAAAGAAGTTAAGGCAGCAAGCACTCCAATGAGCACATCAACAAGGCTGGATAAGGATAAAAAAGGTAAACTCGTAAATCAAAAATAATATAAAAGTATGATTGGATCTCTTCTTTACCTTACCGCATCTAGATTAGATATTGTTTTTAGTGTATGCTTATGCACTAGATTTAAATCCAATCCTAGAGAATCTCATATTACTGTGGTAAAATGAATATTTAAGTATCTAGTTGACAAACCAAATAGAGGACTTTATTATCCCAAAGGAATTGATTTTGAACTCATTGAATATTTTGATGTTGATTTTGGAAGATATAAATTCGATAAAAGAAGTACTAATGGAACTTGTCAATTTCTAGGAAGTAGTTTTGTATCATGGTTCTCTAGAAAATAGACTAGTGCTGCTCTCTCTCCGGTAGAGGCTGAATATATAGTAGCTGGAAGTTATTGAGCTCAATTGTTATGGATGAAACAATAACTTCTAGATTATGGACTAAGCTACAAAGACATACCCATTAAATGTGATAACACTAGTGCTATATGCTTGACAAAGAATCCTATTTTATTTGAGAACTAAGCATATAGAAATCAGGCACCACTTTATTAGAGATCATGTTGAAAAATATAATATATGTCTAGAATATGTGCCCACAAGTGTTCAACTTGCTGATATTTGTACTATGCCGCTATCATTAGACACTTTCTGTAACATCAAAGGAGAACTAGGCATGACAAATGTGATGATTTGAGAGTGAAATCTCTAATTTTTCTATGCTTGAAATTGCTATCTTGAATATGATTTTTTGAGACTATACTTTGTCTTAGATGAAGTAAGTTATTCATATCAAGTATTCTATTTGTACTTCATTTGAAGATTGATTCTCGAGGTCAAGTATGCCTCATTTTCTTGCTAGAATTAACTTGTAGCTATGGTTATCATATCCAATGAGTTATTCTCTCCTTTTAAAATGATTATATCAACTACCTCGTATAACCCCTGTAATCAATCTATTTTAACCTCCGAATCACAATCCTTCTCTGTACCACAAAGATGAAACTCTTCTGAGAAGAATATTTCAGAAGCAATCAAAGAGAGAAGACAAGTGCGTGGTGGGGACTGAAGAATCAACCGTTCTTCTTCAGTTGTTCTCCTGAAGGGATGATAATGCTTTTGTGTTCACCAATCTTCCATCCATTCTTTTAGAAGTGTTTCTCTTCAAAATCTGGCCTTGCTGACACCATTCATCAATCTCATCACTGCCAAATAGCCCTAGTTCACATATTACCATCATCTTGGGCATTTGAAGAGGAGAGGAATGGAACAAACAAGTATATTACATCCATCTCCAACTCCTCATCTTCCCATCCACCATCCAAAACTTTGGTTTCTCACACTTGAAGAAACTGCTCAAAGTTTTGGATGCACATCCCCCCACCTTTTGGACACCCTCTTCAAGTCCACAACAATCTCTCTCTCTCTCTCTCTCTCTCTCTTCATCTCCCCAAACATAGAATGTTCGTATCTAGGCCAATCTGCTTTGTATTGTCGCTTGTACTGAAATAAAATGAAATACTATTCTTATTTATTTCTCTTTTCATGTTTGGCCTATACTTACTAGGAGTAAATGTCTTCTTTTTGGTTCAAACTAAAAGGGGGAGAAAGACTATGCAAATTATATCAAAAAGGGAATATAGAATGCATAATCTTTAAATCAAGGGGAGAATATATATATAAAATAAGATAAGGAAACATCAGAAGATGGCAACTTGTGGAATGATTAAACATTGTAAACATTTTTGATTTGCATACATTCCAAGAGAGATTATCTTTTATGAGATAATTTTTAATCAAGTTTTGTCATGATTAAAAAGGGGGAGAATGTTGACATAAATGCATTGTTTTGATGACAAATAAAATTTGATTAAAGATTATGTACTAATGGTTATTATCAAGATTTTAGCATGCAAAATCAAGTTGTAGGTCTCAATGAAAAATGAGTATAAAAAGCATATTCTATGGCAATAAGGCTTGAGTAAGTAAAGAAGAAAAAGATAAAGTATTGTAACAAACAAAGCACGAATGAAAAGGACTCGGCTGTTTCCTTTCGTCTATCAAAGTGGAAGATTATATTTAATGGATGTGAGACAGTATGCATACAATAGACTTCATCTATAATAAGTAAGTAATAGTTAAGCCAATGGTCGTCCGATGAGAACAGACAAATGTGGAAGGAGAAAAGATCTTCCAACAGAACAAAAACTTGTCTACCATCAATAGACAAAGCGTAGAAGCAAGAATCGTATGATAGAGCAGAGATTTTGTCTATCACAAGTGAACTAATGATCGTCTGCTGTTGATAGACAAAGCAGAAGAAACAAGGATCATATCGTAAAGCAAAGAAGTTCGTCTGCTTAAAGTGAGTTCATCTATTATATGCAACAAAATTCACAACAGACAAAGCCATGAGGAAATTTCCTCTGTGCCTTAAAGCATAGTCTATCACTCACAACAGACAACTCATCACACGAAGCACTGAAAAAATTGGACATCCATGCTTCTACAATTTAATAGACAAACCTAATAGATGAAGTGCTGAAGTAACAAGACATCTGTGCTTCTATAGTGCAATAGACAAAGCACTTGAATGGATGATTCTTCTGGAAGCAATAGATAGGGTGATTCATCTGCAACTTGTGAAAGACAAAGATGAAGAAACTTTGTCATATAGATAGTTAGACAGATACTTCATCTATCATAAGTAAAAGATTAGCAATGGTCAGAATGAATCATTCATCTTAGCTCAGCATCAATAACGATCTTTTAGTATTGATGAAAGAGATAACCATTATAGTAATACCTTGACTTGAGCTTATTTAGAAACCAGAAATCATATTCTCCAAGGTCGGAGCCATAGGCATTCCAACATGAGGATTAAGCAGATGTTAGAGAATTAAAAATATGCCAATTAGAACATCTTCTATCATTAATGGAGCTTACGTACCACCAACGACTAGAATTCAAAGTAGCTATAAATGAAGCATCGTTGGAGTAGGAGGAATAACAAAGTATTGAGAAAATCATTCAAAATCCTCTTGAGAGCATTTACTGATCTGAGCAAAACCCTCTGAAATCCTTCAACAGTCAAGAGCCTTGCATTCAAACCTTCATCAACTTGCTTCGAAGGCTCTCAACTACCTTTGGGAAGATTATTTACTTCTGCATTCAATTTTCAGAAACCTCTCCCTATGCTTACTGAGAAATTCCTGTGCTTAAATTTTTGATATTCATTCCTTGTAAAATTCTTTGAGCCAGTGGTTGTGATTAGACTCAAGAAGAGTTGTGACTATCAAAGTGTAAATAAGAGTTGTTTGTTCATTCCCCCTAGAGCTAAAATCTAGAAGAGTGCTGGGAGCACTATTCATGCCCCTTAGAGTTGGAATCTATAAAGGTGTTAGGAGCACTATTGTATTTTTACAATTGGGAATAGTGAAACCCAAGACACTAAGATAATAGTGCTCTTGGAAGAGTAGAGTAGAGTGTTTACTCGAACCACTATAAAAATCTTTGTGTTCATGTAATTACTTTCTTATTTATTGATTAAGTGATTTATTGCTAGAGGGATGATTAATCCTAAAGGGGTTGAGAAGTAATTTTTAAAGTATTCAATTTACCCCTCCCCTCTTGGGTTTTAGCCTAACCTTCGGGACCAACAAGGGTTTCTACCCATTTGTGAATAGTGACTTTTGGGGGAAATGATAGGGTTTGTTGTTAAAATCATGGGAAAAATGTTAATTGAGTGCTTATTATGTTTGTGGGGTGATTTAGACATGAGAAATGTGAATTGAAACCTTGACTTAATTGGGTTGAACATGGTTTTTGTAATTTGATTGCATTAAAGACATAATTGAGTTATTTTTTTTAAGTGATTCAACTATTAATTGAATTGAATAAAAGAGGAATGTGAAAAGGGTTTGATTCTAACCCTAAGACCCTAATGGAATGGAATGGAAGGAAGATTGGTTTAATTGGAATGTAATTATGGTTAAGGAAGTTGTTTCAATATGATTTGCATAATATCATGAATGCAAATAATTCACTTGATTATTATGGAAATCGATAGATAAGTTATGCCTAGTAAATTTATGATGAAAATTTTTGATGAGAAATATATAATTGAGTTTTTGTAGATGTTAGATGTGTAGGATTAGCTAAGTAAGGATAAAAGCTATTTGATTTGTAATCCCATGAAGAAATTGATTTTACCGATCAAGCTCATTTCAAATTCTCCTTACATAGTCTTAGAAAATTCTTGACAAAGATTTTCATTAGTTATACCAAATACTATGTCATTAACAGAAATTTAAATTATAAGAATGTCTTTCTTTGCATGCTTAATGAAGAGAGTGGTATCCACTTTACCCCTTGAAAAAACATTTTTAATTAGAAATTTGCTTAGCCTCTTATACCAAGCTCTAGGAGCTTATTTCAAACCATAGAGAGCTTTCTTGAGTTTATATACAGGATTTGTACAATGAGGATCTTCAAACCTAGGGGGTTGTTCTACATATACCTCTTCATTAATAAAACTATTCAAGAATTCACTTTTTACATCCATTTGATATAGCTTGAAATCCATATATGATGAAAATGCAAGAAGCATTCTAATGGCTTCAATCCTTGCAACAGGGGCATATGACTTTTCAAAGTCAATACCTTCTTCTTGATTATACCCCTTTGCAACTAATCATGTCTTATTTATCACCACAATTCCTAATTCATCTAGTTTATTCCAAAAGACCCATTTTGTTCCTATAACAGATTGATGGTTTGGTCTTGGGACAATAGTCAACACATCATTTCTTTCAAATTGATCCAATTCTCCCTGCATAGCTAAAATCTAGTATTCATCCTCTAATGCTTGGTCTGTGCAAGTTGGTTCTAATTGAGAAATGAAGGCCAAATTCTCACATATTTGGTGATAAGATGATCTACTTCTCACTTTATCCAACACATTACCAATTATCTGGTTTTCAGGATGAGCATGCATAAACCTCCAATCGTTGGGAAGAGATGAGTTACCTTCCTTATTTACCTCTATTGTGGATGGTTTAGCTTCATCCATTATAATCTTTGATAGTGGAGCTTCTACTTGATTATCTTATAGTTTCAGCATCTCCACACTTGTTTGAAGATCTTCTATCTCAACATCAAAATTACTATTTCTTCTTGTAGAGTTAGTATGTTTATTAAATTTAACATGGATAGATTCTTCTACAATCTTAAGCCTTAGGTTGTATACTCTAAATGCTTTACTAACAATAGAATAACCTAGAAATATGCCTTGATCAGATCTACTATCAAATTTTCCAAGGTTTTATTTTTCATTGTTAAGAATAAAGCACTTACAACAAAGGTATGAAAATATGAAATATTTGATTTTTTGTCATGATATAATTCAAATGAAATTTTGTTGAGTATGGATCTCGCAAAGATTCTATTAATGATATAGCATGCGGTGTTCATTACTTCAGCCCATAAATATTGTGGGAGGCTATACTCACTCAACATTGCCCTTTCCATCTCTTACAAGGATTTGCTTTTCCTCTCAGCTACTCCATTTTGTTGGGGTGTTCTTGGTGCAGAGAATGTTTGAAGAATTTTCTTACTTTCACAAAAATCAGTGAATTTATAATTTTTAAACTCTTCACCATGATCACTTCTTATGGCAACAATATGAGAGCTTCGTTCTATATGCATTTGGAAAATACTTTAAAGAATGAAAAAGCTTCATCTTTGGATGCTAGAAACATTACACAGGTAAATCTACTTTAGTCATCTATAATAATATATACGTAATGTTTCCCTTCGAGGCTTCTTGTCCTTGTTGGTCCAACTAAATTCATATGTAGCAACTGAAGAGGTTTTGTTGTGTATACTTCTTTGTTTGATTTGAAAGATTCTTTTACTTGCTTACCTTTTATGCAAGCATCACATAGTTTATTGTCAAATTTGAATTTTGGTAAGCTAACAACTAGATCCTTATTATATAATCTTTCAATTAGATTTTTGTTGGCATGTCCTAGCCTTCTGTACCACAACATGGGTTCATTATCATTCACAATAAGGCACTTAGCCTGAATATCTGAAAGATCAACCAAATATATATTTTCATATCTTTTACCATATACTATAATTGATTGAGACTTATCTAATACATAATAAGATTTAGATTCAAACACAACTTTATAGCCTTTGTTACAAAATTGACTTACGCTAAGAAGATTGTGTTTCAATCCTTCTACTAAAAGTACATCTAAAGTTGAAGTAGATAGAGGTTGGTCGACCTTACCAATCCCAACTACTCTACCTTTATCATTGTCACTAAAGGTTATTATTCCACTAGACTTCATTTTTAGCTCTATGAACTGCTCCTTATTCCTTATCATGTGCCTTGAGCAACCACTATCGATATACCATGTACTGCTCTTTGTGGCTAACAAGCACACCTGCTCTTCATGGATTGCCATGAAGCTGATTCCAATATGAAGTTCATCATGAGTGCTTTTGTTTGGAGAAAGTTGACTGATTTGAGCTTCATGTTCTTCTTCATTCTCACTTTCACTTTCATTTAAATGTTCTCTAGCATTTCCCATGCTGATAGAGCTTTCTCCTTCTTCTGAAACTTTTTACTAATTCTGTTATTATTGTTGTTGTTGTTCCTTCTGCCAAAATATGAATTGGATTGCTTCTTTTGTTGATCATTTTGTCTCTTGTTTGGTTCTAGACAGTCAAACTTCATATGTCCAGGTTTTCCACAATTGTAATAAGTAGGTGGCTCTTTCTTTCTATCAGTTTTTCCAAAGTTGTTCCTTGAATTGTTTCCAAACTTTTTCTTTCTCGGCATGGATTTGAATCTTCTCATAATCATTGCCATATCTTCATCTTCATCTCCAGCTCCACTTGTGGATGCATCTAATTAGGATTCTTCATTTTTTCATTCAGCTTTAAGAGCAATTGCTTTCTTGCCTTTGGTTCTTTTATATTTTTCTACTTCATTAATACTTCATGAGTCATAACAGATCCTATGAGCTCTTTTAGACTCATTGTGTCTAGATTCCTTGCATCTTGAATTGCTGTTACTTCGGGCATCCATTGCTTTTATAAAGATCTCAAAATTTTCTTAGCCATTTTGGGCTTTGCATTTTTCCTCCTAGATTTTTCTGCCCATTTGTTATCTTTCGAAATCTTCCAAACATATCTGAGATAGACTCTATCTCTTTCATGTTGAATGCTTCATATTCCTGCATAAGAAGATTTATTTTAGTTTCTCTTACTTACTTTGTGCCATTATGTGCAACATCTAGTTTGTCATAAATTTCCTTTGTAGTATCTCAAGAGGATATCTTATCAAACTCAACAGATGTAAAAGAGCAATAAAGATAGTTCTTTGCCTTAGCATCTTTCTCAGCTGGTAGAATGTCTTCAGCAGTGTATTTATCTTAAGTATTTAGGACAATCAAACCATCCTTGATAGTTTTCTGTAGCTAATAATCTGAGGCAATCAAGAAATTTTTCATTCTCATCTTCGAGTATCCATAGTTTGTACCATTAAATAGTGGAGGCTTGTAAGTTGATTCACTTTTAGCAGAAGTGTTATGGAAATAGTTGGACATAGAGATCTCTTCACAAGTTATATGATTGGAATAGTAATGTATAATTAATGAAGCCAGCTTTGATACCAATTGTTGGTCTTGTTCAGTTGGTGACTCAAGAGGGGGTGTGAATTGAGTCTTCAAAATTTCATCCAAATAAAGATTCAATTGCAAAACTAAAGAAGAGATTAATAAAATGATGCACTTAGATAGGTAATTTTATAGGGGTTTGGCTCTTCACATGGGTTCCTACTCCACTTCTTTAAGTTAGCCTTTTTTGCTAAACTCAAGTT
Source organism: Pouteria campechiana (assembly GCA_036873735.1). Classification (NCBI taxonomy): domain Eukaryota; kingdom Viridiplantae; phylum Streptophyta; class Magnoliopsida; order Ericales; family Sapotaceae; genus Pouteria; species Pouteria campechiana. Next base: position 15,322 of record JAYJMB010031186.1, read on the forward strand.
CCACTAATACTTGTTGGCTTTCCAAGCTCACCAATGAACTTACACAAGTTGGTTTTTCAAGCTCACCAACAAACTTATACAAGTACTCAACAAGTGTCCTACTTGCTTTCGCTGCACAGATGCAAGTTAACAAACTTCCGAAGATATGCAGAAATGAAAATGTAAAAATATTAGTGACTCTAATAGATTGATTTTGTATAAAGTTTGAAAGTAATAAAAATAAATAATATGAGAATAAATGCAATAGGATTCAGATCTCCAAATATTGTTGAGTGGATGAATGGCTTTGAATGCTTCTCTGAATGAATTGCTGTGGAGTTGAAAAACGTGGAAGAAAAACCTTAAAGTCTTTTGTAAGTGCTCTCTCGGATGTTCAATATAAAAACTATATTTTTTTCAATCTCGCTTAACTCCTTTATACTTGAGATCTTTGACTTTTCCTTGGGGTCTTTTACTTTTTCTGTTGTGGTAGGTGAGAAATATTAAATGCTGAGAAATGTTCGAATTTAAGACCATTATATGCTCAATGCTATTTTGGAGGCCATGAACTAACATTGGATCCTCTGAGCTTCTAATAGAAATTGAGTTTATTCACACACTCTGCACATCACCATCTCTTTAGATGCACCGAAGACGCATTTCAGAGGCTCCAAAGTGGCGTGATAGGAACGACTTGTGTCAGGATCTTGTAGGCTGACTCCAAAGGCTTTCATTTTCTCTAAAGTAAGTATTCCGTGACTCTGAAGTAAGTATATCATGACTCCAAAGTGCTATATCTGAACTCCGATTCTAATTCCGAAAGAGTTCATTGTCTCCAAAGCACCTTTCTCTTGACTCTGACGATTCATGTTCTTTGAAGAGTAATTTGTCAACTCCGAAGACCATTGTTCGCTATCTCTGAAGTGCCTTGTTGAATCTGAAGGACTTAACATAGCCTTGAAGATGTCATAATCATGATTCTGAAGTGCTTTGTTTGTCTCTGAAGAGCTATTTGGTGACTACGAAGTATATTTCTACCTCTGAAATAAGCTATTCAGTGACTCCGAAGCATATTTCTGTCTTTGTAATACCTAGTTGACTCCAAAGCTGTTTTGAATTCACTTAATGTGCTTGACTAAGTCTAAAAGTCTAGTTTATCTCTGAAGTAAATGTACCGTGACTCTGAAGCAAATGACTTAACTCCGAAGCCTATGTATTCGTGATTCTGATAGACTATTCCCATGTCTCCAAAGTTTTCAATGGTTACGAAATACCTTGAGTGGCTTCGAATTGTGTGACTTCATGAATCTGAAGGAGTGAATGTTCTCCGAAGCTTTCTTGAACATTTTAAACTTTTTATTTTTTTTTTGTTTTAAGTATATATGTAATTTATATAGTTAATGTTCATTAGCATTTACTTAGTTTCTTCCATTGATCATCATGAGGATTATTCCCAAGTTAAGATTGATAACATTTCTACAAAATACTTGAGAGTGAATTGTTAATACCTTAGTGCCTCACTCATGTCTTTGATCATCATCAAAACATACTTGGTTAGGAATGTTTATCATCAAAATCAAGCTTGTTTTAAGATATTATGTTCAACACAACCTTTAGTCCCACTAAAGTCATCTTTAGAGGTCTTGAAATATTGTAAGTTCAAAAATCACACCATTTAGAAGGGCTAAAGGGGCTACAATGTTGTAGACCCCGACCTTCAGACATTCTGAAGCCAACTTCGAAGGTTCTAGAGGAGCGTCATTCTAAGAAGACATGCCATTCAGAAGGGATGAAGTGGCACAATGTTGCAAAGAGAGAGCCTCAATCTTTAGACCCTCTGAAGTCATCTTTAGAAGTTCTGAAGGAATGCAATTTCAAAAAACCATGCCATTCAGAAGGGCTGAAACGGGGCTTTACACTATAAAGGCAAAGCCTCGACCTTCAGACCCTCATAAGTCAGCTTTAGAGGTCCTAAAGGGATGCAAATTGAAGAAATCATGCCATTTAAAAGGGCTGAAGTGAAGCAACACTGCAAATACAAAATCTTAACCTTTAGACCTTCTCAAGTTAGCTTTAGAAGTCCTGAAGGAACAATATTTCAAAATAATTAAGATGTTCAATAGGGTTGAAGTAGTGCTGCTGCAAAGCCACTGATGTGCTCATAATATGCCATGTTTTAATGCCTAAATTTATATATTATGTAACTTTATTTGACATGATTTTATTGGGATGAAATATTACACTTAATAAAGTTATTTGGTTTTTCAGGTAACAAATCATGTCAAAAAGAAGCTAAATGTGAAGAGTTACCACTTTGACACCATTTTTGTTTCCAATGTAGACTAATCTAGGAAACATAGTCAACATCAAAGTTGAATTCCTTGAAGTTATCTTTCCAAAAAATCAAGAATCATCCAATTTGGAGATCATATGAGGAATTTATAGATGAAATAATGAACACCTCTCTAGGCAAATAGCAAGCTCACGCCACTAGCGCCAATTTGCGGCACTTTGCTATACATTTACAAGAGTATTCAGAGCTCACGTGATCAGCATTACAGTTGTATATCTTGAAGTTATCTGACCAATGAAAATGTATCATGCAATTGTGAATGCATACAAGAAAATTATAATCAAAATAGTTGAAGTGTCTTCTATGGACAATAAACTAGAGCTGCCAGTGCCCAACTTCACCTAGCCACCACACACAGCATAGCAAGATGGCACCGGCGGTGCCAGCGGCAGGTCAAGAATTGTTGAATTTTGTGATTTTATGTTTTTTACACAATTTTCCTTATTTTAGAAAGACTTTTTGGGAATTTTTTGGGAGATCTTTTGGAGCTTTTGAGAGGAGTTCTAAGGTTTTCTTAGGGGCTACTCTTAGGGATTTTTGAGGAGCAAAGAAGGAAGATTCAAGAGAGCAAAGGCAATTCCAGAAGGCAAAATTGTAGTATGATGATCTTCATGAAGGGGGTATCTTTTATTTTTCTTCATGAACTAATTCCTTCTTTCTAGGGTGAAGATGTAGCCCTTTTAGATGAGCCTTGTTATTTGTCTACTGATTATTTAATGCAAGTTTGTGTTTTTATTCATGGCTTTTATTTCAATCTTTTGATTTGTGTGATTGCTTGATCACCAGTTTCATAAATCTTATTGATTATCTATGCATGTTTAAGGCACACACCTAACGCGCAACCATGAGCTCCCTTGAATGAGAAAAGTAGAAGGTTAAGGTGCACACCTAACGCACAACCATTCTAATTGGTTCATAGTTCTTGGTCATAATGGGTTTTCACCTCAATTATGCTATACACCATAGGTAATTGGAATGAGTGAAAGCGCTTGATTTAAACCCGTACACCAAATGGTAATAATCACATCATTGAAAGAAAGAACCCTAGTAAGAGGAAGCTAGTTTTCTGATTATCTTTTAGTTTATTCCTTTTATTAGTTCAAAGCAAAAAATCATCCTTTCAAAGTTAGTTTTAGTTAGTAGCTCAATTTAATGAAATCAGTTGATCATTTTCTATGAGATCGACCCATGCTCATGTACATTGTACTGCTATATACTCGTGCACTTGCGAGGTATTATTATTTGAACCATCAAGTTTTTGGCACTGTTTTCGAGAAATGGTTTCCAATTGATTTAATTAGATTTTGTTACAAAATAATTTTTTTCTTTGTTGTAGGTTTATTGTGTATAGGATTGTTAATTGTTTCTTTCTTTATTTTTGCTAAGCCGTGATTATAAGGAAGAAGAATTGATGGGAGAATACATGGAGAACTAAGTGGCTCAACAAGCACAATAGTTGACGAAGGAGTTTGCATGCCCTATCATTAGATTATCACCTTCATGCATTATTTTGAATGACAATGCAAGGAACTATGAATTAAAGCCCGTACACTTTGGCATGCTTCTTTCTTTTCATGGTTTTTCTATAGAAGATTCTCTAACATTCATGCATGATTTTTATGCAACTATCTAAACTTTTCCTTTGCAAGGTTTAACTGAGGATCTACTATGCATGAGATGCTTTTCTCACAACTTGAAGAATGTAGCAAAAACCTGGTTTATGGCATTTTCTCCTAGTTCACTTAATACTTGGGATGCAGTTTATAATAACTTCATTGGTAAATTCTATTCTCATGCTAAAACTATAGAACTAAGAGGTAAGATAGCAATTTTTGCTCAGTTGGAAGGTGAAGCATTTCATAAAGCTTGGGAAAGATTTAAAATGCTACTGATTCAATGCCCACACCATTGTATTCCTTTAGAGTTGCTAACTCAATTTTTCTATGATGGATTGACATAACCATACCAAGCCATGGTTGACAATGCTGCAGGTGGAGCCATGGGAGAAAAGACCCCGGAGGAGGCATATGAACTCTATGAGATGCCTCGAGCAAACTCCCAACAGAAAAGTGTTAGAGGTAGGTCTAGAGAAATGCATAAAGTGAACTCTAACATTGAGCTTTTTATGAAGGTTTCAAAGCTTGCCAAGCAGATGAAGATGATGTGCTCCATGTTGATGAACCAGAAACAATGCATTTCCACTGAGGTATGTTCTATTTATGGTATTTTTGGTCACTCATACAATGTTTGTCCTCCTAGGTAGGGTTTTTCTAATTTTTTGGGACAAGCCAATGCAATAAACTTCTAAAACCAGCAACCTTGTGATGATCCATATCCTAGTTGGATAAGTCATCTCAATTTTTTATGGAGCAACAATCAGAATCAAATTCAAGCTGCAACTTATTTTCAACCAAAGAAGCATACTCTTGAGGAAATAGTGTAGAGTTTTGTCCGAGCAACTGAATCGATATTCTAGAACATGGAGTTTTCCATGAAGATGATGGAGACACAGTCAGGTTAGATTTTAGAGGCTATGCAGAGTCACACCTCTAGAAACCCATCGAGTCAGCCTGAGCAAGCTAATGCGATTACAATATTAAGCGGTGGTAAGGTAATAGATGATAAAGTTGGTGACGTGATTAACAATTTCAATGTTTTTACAAATGATGTGGAGGAAGTGAATGCAAGAAGAGCTATGTTCCCAATTCTTAACTCTCCAGTCAATCACAAGTCACCACCACCTTATGATCAACCTATCCCTTTTCCTAGGTGTTTGAGGTAGAACAAAGTTGTTGAAAAACCTCATAATGGCAATGAGCAAATTCTTGTTGTAGATGTTCTCCCACAAGAAAAAGTTGGTGAGATGAATGAAAATATTAATGAAGGCTCATCAAATGAGGAGACTAAAGGAAAATATGAATTGGAGCAATTACCTCATTTTTTAAGGTATGCATCTGTAGGCAATGATTTACAGTTTTTATTGATTATTTCTTCATCTTTTGCAGGTATTGAAAAGGAAAAGCCAATGCAACTTCAAGATCATATTGTGAAGTTTAATATTTTCAAGGAGATGGAACTGTCCAATGACAACAAGAGTGGCTCCAAGCTAGAGGGAAATGGATGGAAGTACTAAGGATTTTTTAAGAGAGCTCTTAAACACAGTTAAAGCAGCACAAATTAAAGAAGATAAATTAGAAGATGTTGCATCATTCAACCATATTTTGGGAGCATTATCATTTTCTAAGCCATTACCAAGCTTCAAGGATCCGGAACATCAAAAAGCCAAATTTCAATTCAAAGATCGAAGGCCATAGTCAGGCTGAGACTATAAATCAAGCACTTCTTTGGAGGCAACCCAAACTTTTTCTAAATTTTCTTTATTTTCTTATCATTTAGCTTAGTGTTTGCTTATTTTCTTTATTGTTAGGATATATTATTCTTAATTTCTAGTTATTGTGCATTATAGGAGGAATTCTGATTTTGTGAGGATTGTAGATACTCTCCCAAGTGTTAAAATGATGCCAAGCTAGCTACAGAAAAAGTGGATATGAATGCACTTTATTCATGGAAGCCCTCGATCTTAAACTTCTTTCATTATTTCACATTCAGAACAATGTGAAGTTTAAGTTGGGGGGGTGTTTTGCATTGCATTCAAGTGCATTCAATTTTGGGCAATTTTTTTCAAATTTAGGTATAATTTTGATGAGTTGCACATTTTGAAAACTTAGCTAAGAAAATCCAAGAGCAATTGTGTGTAACATGTTAAAACTGAATAGGATGACTCTCTTTCTTGATAATCATTAACATTGCTGAGTTTTTTGTTACCATTGCACATGATCTAGAGGAAGGAGAGGTGTGACCTTGTGATTCATTGATTCTTGTGATAAGTCTTTCTTTTTCATGAATGATAAAGATTTTTCAAGCACATTATGTTATGATCATGAGAAGTGTATTAGAATTAGTTGATAGTATTGTAAATTCATTGACTTATTTTGATTCACACAAATATGTTAGAACTTGTTTGAGTATCCCTCAAGGCAAAATCCTAGATAGCATGTTTACTTGGAAGTGAACTAGGTATTCTTTGATCAGTTTGAGCCTTTCGAGCTAACCTAGTACATTCATGTCACTAGAGTCCCCATTGAGCCTTATGAAAGAATGGCATATGCAAAGCATATGAAAGACCACCATTCAACTTTTTTTTTCTTTAACCTCATCATAAAAACCTATTTAGCCTAAAAAACCATGTTTCACCTATTAAGAGACTGTTCTTTGCTCATGGTTGTTTGATAGGTATGAATGAAGCAAACTAAGATAAGTTTGGGGTGTTAAAAAGAAGTATGCCATGATAAAGAAAAAGAGAAAGGAACAAAAGAAAAAGGTTAAGTAAGGAAATGTATTTTAATTGGGGGGATCACATTTCATAAACTCAAAGAAAATAAGTTTAGGGGAGTGGCAGTAATATAGTGAACAATTGGAGGGAACACATCCTAATGAAATTGATAGATAATAAGTTTGGAGGTGTAATAGTAATAAAGCCCATAATAATAAAAATAAAGTAGAGAAAACCTCAAACAAAAAGTTAAGAGGGTGATTATTCATGTACAATTTAATTATGATTTCTTACTTTGTGAATCCTTCTTTTCTTTGTTAGCCAAATCCAAGGCCCCATTACAAGCTTAACAAAGAACTTTTGATCCAAGTGAACAAAGTTGTCTACATTAGTGAAGAGGGATTATAAAAAGCACGCTTATGATGTGTTTTGTGAAGGTCATTAGAATCATTAGTTTACACATTATTAACTGACAAGTATGCACGGAGCATGAGATTGACATAGCACATACACACAATTTTCACTTCGTGAAAGAATTGATGAAGTATGAGTTTCATAAAATTACATTAGAAGTGACTTAAATGAATTTGGAATTATGTGTACATGAGTAATTTTTCTGGCATGTGTTTGATTGTTTGTAAGATATTTTCCTAATTGATTCATGAGTTCAGATTTTTATTTTGCTCAAGGACGATTAAAAGCTAAGTTTGGGGATATTTGATGAACTCATAATATATCATGCTTTAATGCCTAAATTGATATATTGTGTAACTTTATTTGACATTGTTTCATTGGTTCATAACTACGTTTGATGAAATATTACACTAATGAAGTTATTTGATTTTTCAGGTAACAAATCATGTCAAAAAAAAGCTGAATGTGAAGTGTTACCATTTTGACATCATTTTTGGTACCAATTTAGAGTGATTTAGGAAAAGTCTCAAAATAAAAGTTGAATCCTTGAAGTTAGCTCCCCAAATAATAAAGAATCATCCAATTTGGAGATCGTTTGAGGACATTATATATGAAATAGTGAACACCTCTCCAAGGATACAGCAAGCTAGTGCCACTAGTGCCACTTTGAGGTACTTTTTCATACATTTACAGGTGTATTCAGCTCAAGTGATCAACATGGCAGTTGTAGATCTTGAAGTTATATGAACAATTCAAAAAGAATCATATGATTATGAGTTCTTATAAGGATGTTATGGTCAAAATAGTCAAAGCATCTCCTGTAGATAGTAAACCAGAGTTGGCAGCGCCCAACTCTGCCTAGCCACCACCCACCGGATCGCAAGGTGGCACTAATGGTGCTAGCAATAGGTCAAGAATTGTTAGATTTTGTAATTTTATGTTTTTTACATAATTGTCCTTGTTTTAGCTTGTTTTAGAAAGACTTTTTGTGAAGTTTTTCAGGGATCTTTTTGGAGATTTTTTTTGGGGAACTTCTATGGTGAGTTTCTAGGGTTTCTTGGAGGCTACTCTTAGGGATTTTTAAGGAGCAAAGAAGGAAGATTCAAGAGGGAAAAGGTAATTCAACAAGACAATTTGTCGTATGATGATCTACATAAAGGGATTATCTTTTATTTTCTTCATAAACTAATTCCTTCTTTCTAGGGTGAAGATGCAACCCTTTTTTATGAACCTTGTTATTTGGATTATTGATTATTTAATGCAAGTCTATATTTTTATTCATGGGTTTTATTTTAATCATTTTATTTGTGTAATTGATTGATCACCAACTTCATAAATCTTATTGATTGTTTATGCATAGTTAAGGCACACACCTAATGCACAACCATTTTACTTGGTTCGTAGTTCTTGATCGTAATGGGTTTTCACCTCAATTATGCTACACATCATAGGTAATTAGAATCAGTGAAAGCACTTGATTTAAACTTGCACACCAAATGGTAATAATCATATCATAGAAGGAATGAACCCAAGCAAGCATTGAATCCAATATCCAAATTGCAAGAGGAGTCATTAAGTGGTAAAATCTGAACCCTAGACCTTTGGCAATTGCAATCTATCCTATATCATTCTATAACTTTAGATTTCTAATTATCTTTTAGTTTATTATTCATATTAGTTCAAACCAACAATCCATCTTTTCAAAGTTAGTTTTAGTTAGTAACTCAATTTAATTAAATTAATTGACCATTCTTTATGGGATCAACCCTTGCTCAAGCACACTATACTGCTATACTCTTGTGCACTTATGAGGTATTATAATTTGAACCATCAAATTTTTAGCGCCATTGCTGGGGAATGGTTTCTAATTAATTTAATTAAGTTAGTTACTATTTGTTTTTATAAATTTGTATATAAGTTTTTTGATTATTTATTTCTTTTATTTTGTTGAGCTTTGATTACAAGGATGAAGAACACATGGGAGAGAAGACCCTGGAGGAGGCATATGAACTGTATGAGATGCTTTGAGCAAACTCACAATAGATGAGTGCTAGAGGTAAGTCCAAAGGAATGTATGATGTGATTTCTAACACTGAACTTTCTATGTAGATGGCGGAGTTTGTTAAGCAGATGAATATGATGTGATGAGCCAGAAACAACCCATTCTTATTGAGGAGTGTTCTATTTGTTGTAATTTTGGTCACTCATACAATGTTTGTCCTTTTAGGTAGGATTTTTGCAGATTTTTTGTGAAAAGCCAATGTGATAAACTTCTACAACCAGCAACCTTGTGATGATCTATATCATGGTTGGAGTAGTCATTCCAATTTTTCATGGAACATTGATTTGAATCAGATTCAAGCTAGAACTTATGTTCCACCAACAAAGCCAACTCTAGAAGAGACATTCTAAAGTTTTATCCACACAACCCAAACTTGGTCCCATAATGATGAAATATGGTTCCAAAATACTAAATCAAGTTTTTACAATGTGGAGGCAACTATGAAGAAGATAAAGACTCATTTGGATTGAATTATAGAGGCTATGCAGAGTCACACACCTAGAAAGCCATCGAGTCAGCCTGAGCAAGCTAATGTGATTATAATTTTAAGTGGTGGTAAGGTAATAGATGATAAAGTTGTTGACATGATTAACAATTTCAATGTTTTTGTAGATGATGTAGAGGAAATGAATGCAAGGAGAGTTGTGTGCCCAATTCTTAAACCTCTAGTCAATTACAAGCCACCACCACCTTATGATCCCCCTATCCCTTTTCCTGGGCATTTGAGGAAGAACAAAGTTGTTGAAAAACCTCACAATGGCAATGAGCAAATTTTGGCTGTAGATGTTCTCCCACAAGAAAAAGTTGGTGAGATGATTGAAGACATCAATCTTAAGGAGGAGACCAAAGGAAAATTTGAATTGGAGCAATTGCCTCATTCCTTAAGGTATGCATTTGTTGGCAATGAGTTATGCTTTCCAATGATGATTTCCTCTTCTTTTACAGGTATGGAGCAAGACTTGCTCATGCCATTACTAGTCCCTCCTATGAAGATTGATGTCTTCAAAGGAATGGAACAATCCAATAAGAAGTAGAACTACTTCTAAATATATGGAGGAGTTTTCAAGAGAACCCATAAACTCAATTGAAGGAGATAATTTAGAAGATGATTTATTCAATTATATTTTTGGAGCACCACAATTCTACAAGCTTCTTCTTGTGATGTAAGAGCTGGAACATATAAAGGCTAAATTTCTTGAAGTATTTAGCTCACGTGATCACCATGACAATTGCATATCTTGAAGTTATTTGACCAATGAAAATTAAATCATGTGATTACGAGGAAGTTGTGTCTCTTGTGGATAGTAAACTAGAGCTGCTAGTGCCTAACTCCACCTAGCCACCACCCACCAGATAACAAGGTGGTGCCGGCGGCAAGACAAGAATTATCAAATTTTGTGATTTTATGATTTTTATGCAATTTTTCTTATTTTATAATGACTTTTTAGGGAGTTTTTGGGGGATCTTTTTGAGGGGATTCTTTTGGAGCTTTTGAGAGGAGTTCTAGGGTTTTCTTGGAGGCCACAATTTTCAGAAGCTCGAAAAATGGCATGAAGTGGTGTTGTTACAAGGCCATGACCTTTAGAAACTCTCAAAATCCTCTAATGGAGCATTACTACAAAGTCATGATGTTCTGAACAAATGACAAATTGTTAAATCAAGGGAATCATCCTTCAAACATTCTAAAAACCAACTTCGTATGTTTTGAAGCCAAACCATTAGAAAGCATAGCCAAGCACTAAACTCTCTGATTGATCATGTAAAGGCTTTCATTTTCACAACCATTACTTGAAGCCAACATAAAGGGAAGATCTTTTACAACACAAAGAGTAACAAATCAAGTCTCTCCCTGTAGCACCATGTTTATTGCAGCCACAAGGGGGAGTTGTCCATTAGTATGTAGTGCTTCTGCTAAGATTATCAGAATCCAATATCCTAAATTAATTGCATGGTACTAACACCGGATATGCATGCAATTGGATTTAAAATTGGCAATCCACAATTATGAAAGTATTTTAACTAAAATGCTTGAGATGGGTCAATGGTAAAAGTAAGCCATGAATTCTAGCTTTGTCCCCAAATGTGTAGCTAGGATACAATTTCTAGAATTGCCCCCAAAGGTGCCCTCAGAAGTGCAATCAAGATGCAGTTTCCCAAATCACCCCTGGAGCTGCAGGTGGACTTAAGGCCTATAAATACACCCTCATTCCTCTTACCACATATATTAAATCGAGATTAAAAAATCCTTGGGAATGAAGCTCATGAGTTCTCTGAGATGTAGGTGCCTCCCTTGACCTTAATGACCTTTAGCCATTGGGAATTTCCTTTTATGCCTGAGCGCACTTTGCCATGGCCCCATCATGGCACACATGTTGGTCTCATCAATGTTGTGGTAATGGTGGGTCCCACATGAAGATAATGGACAATAGGATAATGTAATTTTGGATAGTTGAATTACATTAAAACCTATAAAACATTAATTAAGCCTTGTAAGTGGCAGAATTGCTTTATAAAAAAACTCGTATGATCAGAAAGATAATGAAATGCACCCAACCCACTGTCTTAAATAGATTTGGGACTCATTAGCACTATTAACTGTTATTAGTGCTAATCATAATTAAGTTTGATTAAATTAAAGTATAATTCAGCTTAATTAATGCAACTTGTCTCTACAGTCTCTCATAGGTTAAATAGTAGAGATTTCCTGCTTTCAAATTTCCATGAGATATTGGAAAATACCACTAATCTAGCTACCAAATTATCTAAGTCTAGGATTGATTCACTAAGTCAAATCCTAGGAAAACAACTTCAATCAGCTAAACCCATTCTACTTTGTCCCACTCTTCCTAAGCTTCTCATGGATAATTAAGAGAGCTGAGCTAAAACTAGTCTACCTAGTCCCACTCTTCCTAACCTTCTCAAAGGTAATTGAGAGAGCTAAGCTATCCCACTCTTCATATGCTTCTTATGGGTAATTGAGAGAGTCAAGCTATCCCAATCTTCCTAAGCTTAACATGGGTAATTGAGAGAGTTGAGCTATCCATTTCTTCCTAAGCTTCTCATAAGAGAGCCAAGCTATCCCACTCTTTCGAAACTTCTCATGGTTAATTAAGAGAGCTGAGCTAAACTCGGTCTATCTGGTCCCACTCTTCCTGAGCTTCTCATGGGTAATTACGAGAGCTGAGCTAAACCTAGTTACCTTAGTCCAACTCTTCCTAAGCTTCTTATGGGTAATTAAGTGAGCTATGCTAAACTCAGTCTACCCATTCCCACTCTTCCTAAGCTTCTTATAGGTAATTGAGAGAGTTGAGCCCTCATTGAGTCATCACTCATTGAGTCAAAAAAACATCCACCATACTTGGTCCCATTCTTCCTGGGCTTCTCGTAGGAATATGAGATAGTTGAGTTATCTAATCGATTCCTGTTGTGACTCAATCCAAGTCACCTGTCCTTCCTAAGCTTCCTACGGTCATAAAGAGAGTTGAGCAACCTATTTTTTTCTTGGTCTCTTTCAGGTCTAAATACAAAAGAGGTCACTCGGTCTCAATTCCTTCTATGATAAACCAATTAGGTTGAAATATTCATTCTTTAGGATGATCTAGAGTCTAGCAATTTAGTCTAGAGTCATGTCATCCTCTTTGTCCATTGGCTTGAGGTGATCTACTAAATTTTAAGCCATCACAATGTGCCCGATGATCCCAAAAGATAAGACACATTTATTTGAGAGAGTGTTTTATTTTTGAGTCTCTAAATGAATTATACTTTTTTTTTAATCAAGGATTTTCTTTTATTATGAAGATGTAATTAGGACCACTTGTGGTCTAAGATGTGAATATGTAATTTTCTAATGTACACGCACAAGTGTAATTGATTGAGGACATCAATGAAAATGGAAATTGTTTATTCGTTCCCATAATAGAATCTTTTGTCCCATTTTTCCTTTCTTGTTGTTCCTCTCTTTTTTCATCTTATTATAAAAATGATGAACCCAACGTGAAACATCTCACCCTTCATCTTTAAGGAAAAGTAATATTAATGCATCTTAAAGATGTTATTTTTCATAAAATTAACTAAGCTCTTCTTTAGCTCTTTACAAATCTTCAATCATTTGTACATTCACTCTCTCTCTTTCCTAATAACCATCTAATGGCAACATCACTTGCATTTGGATTCTTACCCGATGGCAGCTTCACCATCAACTCTCACTACAATTTTAATAAAGGCGTCCTTCAATCCTTCATTATGGTTTAACTATCAAATAATGGTGATTTACAAGAGGGAATCAACTGCTTCTATTCCTCTCTCACTAAAGGCTACTCCAACTAAGCCCAATGTTGCCTCCCCTGTCTCAACCTTCAATAACAACGAGGTTGAAAAGAAGAAGACAAAGAAGAATAGAGGACAGAGAAAGGAAGTTTCTCCTTATGCTCCTCAAATTGTTGGAGATGAACCCATCTCCAACCCTACTCTAAAAAGCCCAAAGACCAGAACTACCCAGCCCAAAGCCCAAAGACTAGAAGTACCCATCTCCCTTTAATCCCAAGCTTACTGACCACTTTGGAATGTATGCATTGAGGAAGGCTTCCAAGGGATGTGCTTGGCCTATTAGGGGAACTCGAGAAAGGATGACAAAGAATAGTAGTTATAAGAGGAGATCAACCCATAGGTTGGCCTTTTAGAAAAAGAAACAAAATGGAAGCTACCATTCAAAAGGCATACTACAGTGGGAAGAAGGTCATCCCCTTCCCAAAATGAATGTTTGAACAGCAACATGTTTGCTATCCTAGTGAATCTCTCGTGTTCTCAGAGAAAAGAGATCGATATGATAGGTACTCTTCAGACGCCAAGAAAGGCATTAAAGGTGGAAAAGAGAGAACGAAGGGCTGACTCTGATAGCCCAAAGAAATGAGATTAGAAAAAGAGAAAGGTGTAACCTATCAATGTCTCCACTACCTCATTGACTAGGCTTATCTTACCTCCCCCAGTGTTCTATTCTTTTCTAAGGGGCATTGGAAGAGAAGACCATGCATTCACATCTCCTTACCAATCGATGGATAGCCATCAGGCCCTCCTTGTAGTCATGTCGTACGTGACTAAGGGTAATGTGGTTGCTAAATCTATGGAAGAGATAATTAGATGAATGGAGGATCTAGAAGCTAGGAATCAACATTTATGAGAGTTGTGGAAACATCAAAATGCTGGTCAGACCTCTAATCCAAGCTAGCCTTCGCATGTTGGGCACCCTTTCAATGTTCAAAACATGCCAACTCCATCTATGGGGATGGTCACACTGCTGTGACCGTTTATCTTCAATTAGCCAAGAGGAGACCCTATAGGGAGAAAAGGCTCTAACCTCTTGCTTTCTTAGTTGCTTTGCTTTAGCAACTGCCTGATATAAATGCTTGAGAATGAGCCATTCCCACTGGGCTTTCAAATATCATCTTACTCTCTTCAACCTTAAGATGGAAAATTATGCCATCTATCACAATCTTTGCTTAGGATTGTTTGACAACTCTCTTAAAGGAATTGCATTCCAATGGTATTTGAGTCTACCAAAAGGGTTAGTCAAGACCTATAATGACATGCAAAACCTATTTCTAGGCAAGTTCTTTATGACTAAGAAAGATGTCACATTGGCTGACCTCTCCCTTATGAAGAAAAGGGAGGATGAACTAGTGGAAGGGACAAGGAACAAAGAGTTTACTTATGTTGCAATGGCATCAAGGTCGATCTAGCAATTTTGGTAAATGTGCAAATAACCACCTTCAATGCACTGGCTAATGAGGCAAGTCGAAAGGAATGCCTCCTCTCCCTCACTAGGAAGAGTAAAGTCAAGGATGATAAACAAAAGCAAAGCACCTTTAGACCAAAGAAAAAGGAAACAGAAAAAGTAAAATCAAACATTTCTGTCAATACCACTAAAGCCAAAAGTAGTCGTGATGACTGACAACAAAGGGAAAGGGAAATCCTAGAGCTAAAGTATCAATACTTTGATGAGGAGGTGGTACCACTTATATTGGGGCTCATCCAATCAGGCAACATCAAGCCATCGGAACACCTATTCCTGGCCGAGCTGGATAAAGTCAATCATCCCTTATATTACGATTACCATTGGAGCATCTATCACTGATAGTTAAATACAAGGTGGTAAGGAGGATTATCAACCACTTCATGAAGAATAGAATTATTAAACCCAAAAAGTATGCACAACCAACATCCAACAATATATTGGTGAAAGAAGTTCTCGATATGGCAGTACTCGAACAAGAATTTGATCGCTAATTTCCTAAAATCTCACACCAAGAGTTATAAAAGGAAGTTATGCTCGATGATGAAAGATGGGATTTTGTTTGTCCAAAAGGCATCCTGGAAGTCTTGCTAATAAGATGCAAATGGTTAAACCATTAGAACAAACATGTAAAGCAAAGGGAAAAGGAAGAGTGTCTGAATGACTTATTCCCATACCCCAAAAGAATACATTGTTGGCCATTATTGTTGAACATACACTCTTATCTAGCTTGATTTGCATGATAAACATTATTAACCAACCATGTTTTAATGATGAGCAAAGACATGAGTGAACATTAAGGTACTAACAATTTATTCTCAAGTATTTTGTAGAAACATTTTCAAATTAATCTTGAGAATAATCTTCATGATGCTGAAAGGAAGAAACCAAGTAAATGCTCAAGAGAGCTAAGTATATAATTTAAAAATATACTTAAAAGAAGAAAATAACAATTTTGAATCATTAAGTAAACTTTGGAGTCAACTTTGGATTTATAGTTTTATCCCTTCAGAGTTGCTCAAGCGCTTTGGAGACAAAAGGATATCCCTTCAGAGGTAATGAACTATTTCGAAGACAAAGCGAAATCTCTTAAGAATCATAAGTTTCAAAATCAACAAAAATGCCTAAGAGTCAAGACAAACTTTTTGGAGCCAATGGAGCACTTCGGCGTTATGAGCTCACAAGTTTTGGGGTTAATAAAGAACTTCATATACAAAAGACAAGCTTCAAAGTTAATAAAAGAAGACAAGTTCTTCGAAACCATAAGTTTAGTAACTTTAGATTAAGCAAAATTGTTTCAGAGTTAAGTCAGATTATTTGGAAGTTGATAAGACTCTTTGGAATCACAAAACAAGTAATTCAGAGTCGACAAGCACTTCGGAGACACTCTTTGTGTGACTACTTTGGAGTCATAAGATGAACACTTCAGAGAATCTTTGGATTCAGGACTTAATGGATCTAACCCAAGTTACTAGATATGCTTCACTTTGGAAGCACCAAAACTTATCATTGGAGCATCCAAAAATATGACACCGTCATTTGTGTGAGAGGTATCCAAAATGCAATTTCAGAGGATCCAATACTATAACATCAAAAACACCGAAAATACACAAATTAGCTCAATGGTCATAAATTCAAACATTCTCTTACATTAAATGATCCTCAACTACCATAATAGAGAAAGTCAGAGGTTTTAACATAAAAGGAGTAAAGTAAGAATGAAGAAAACATAAGATCATTCGGAGGAAAAAAGAGAGAAGAGCATTTACGAAAACTTGAAGAGTTTTTTCTATAAGTTCAACTCCACTACATCTCATTTCAAGAAGCATTCAAAGTCATTTATTCAACCACTTTTGGAGATTGAATTTTCTTATTTTATTATTATATTTATTGCTTTTGAACTTTGTATAAATTTAGCCTATTAGAGGCATCAATATTTGTACACATTCATTTATTTCTGCACATTTCTGCAATTCAAAGACTTACCTCTATGTATTGTAAGTAAGTAGGATACTTGCTTAGAATTTGTAGATGTTAATTGGTGAGCTTAGAAACCAACAAGTGTATTGTTTGATCCGAAGGGCACTGATCAAAGAAGGTGTTAGTGGAACCTGAGTTTAGCAAAAAAGGCTAACTCAGAGAAGTGGATTAGGAACCCAAGTGAAGGGCCGAACAACTATAAAAATTTCTATCTAAATGCATTGTACTATTCCTCCCTTTCTCACAATTCAACTACAGATCATGTCTGGTTGAAAATTTTAAAGACTCAATTCATCTCTCCCCCCTTCTTGTGTCACAATCAAAAGAGAACTAACAATTAGTATCAGATCAGCTTTCACTAGTTACACCTTACAATTCAATTTATATAACTTGTTAAGAGATCCCAATGGCTAGCTATTTCCTCAACACTTCTGCTGAGGGTCAATCCACTTCTAGACTTACATTATTTGATGGTACAAATTCTATATACTGGAAGATGAGAATGAAAAATCTCTTGATTGCGTCAGATTATGAGCTATGGAAAACCATTAAAAATGACATGATTATCCTAAACACTGAAGATAAATACACTACTGAGGATATTCTAGCAATAAGATAGATGAAAAGGTAAAGAACTGCCTTTACTGCGCACTTACATCCTCTGAGTTTGATAAGATATTATCTTGTGATACAATAAAGGAAATATGGGACAAACTAGAGGTTGCACATGAAGGCACAAAACAAGTAAGAGAAACTAATACAAATCTGCTTATGCAAGAATACAAAGCTTTCAACATGAAGGAGACAAAGTTAATCAAAGATATGTTTAGAAGATTTCAAAAGATAACAAAGGGACTGAAGAATCTAGGAGAAAAGTTTATAGAGCCCAAAATGGTAAAGAAAATTCTGAGATCCCTATCAAAGCAATGGATGCCCAAAGTGACAGTAACCCAGGAAGCAAAGAATCTAAACACAATGAGCCTAGAACAGCTTATGGATTCTCTTATGACCCATGAGGTATTAATGAAGTAGAAAAATATAGAAGAACCTAAGGGCAAGAAAGCAATTGCTCTTAAAGCTGAGTCAGAAAATGGCAAATCCCAACCCGATGCATCCATAAGTGGAGATGAAGATGAGGAGATGGCAATGATTACAAGAAGATTCAAATCCATGCTAAAGAAGAAAAAGTTTGGAAATAATTTAAGGAATAAATTTGGAAGAAAAGATAGAAAGAAAGAAACTCCCACATGTTATAATTGTGAGAAACCTAGACACATGAAATTTGACTGCCCAGAACCAGACAAGAGACAAAATTATTAACAAAAGAAGAGATATAACTCATACTTTGACAAAAAGAATAATAGTCGCAGTAACAACAATAACAACAACAAAACAAGAAGAAAATTCTAGAAGAAAAAGAAAGCTCTAGCAGCATGGGAGATGCTAGAGAATATAATAATTGAAAGTGAGAGTGAAGAAAAAGAAGAACATGAAGCTCAAATTAGCTAACTCTCTCCAAATAGAAGTAATCAAGATAAACTTTATACGGGAACCAACTTCATGGCAATCCCTAAAGAGTAGGTAAATTCTGATTTTGAAACTCCAAATCATGAAGAAATGTTAGAAGAATTATATTCAAATTTCATGATTCTAAAAATAAAGTATAAAGAGACTAAAAATGAACTCAAAAGAATTACAAATGAATGCTCCAAAATGAAGGAAGAAAATTCCAAGCTCAAGAGTAACAATAACACCAATAGCATACTTTAGCAAGTAGTAGCTAAGAACAATGCTCTGAAAAAGACATGGACTTCCACTTTGTTAAGAATGAAAACAAAGAAAAGAGGTGGACAACAGAAAATAAACTGAAAACTCTATAAGAAAATTTGAGCCTAAACGGACTATGACCCATTCCCAAATGGGTACCAAAAGTTAAAACTTACTTTATCTATGCGGGTGTGCTTGGGAGTCATAAAGAGCAGGATGTGGTATATCGATAGTGGTCGCTCAAGGCACATGACAGGGAATAGGGAGCTATTCATGGAGCCGAAAATGAAATCTGGTAGAATAGTAACCTTTAGTGATAATGGTAAAGGTAGAGTAATTGGAATTGGTAAGGTTAGCCAACCACTATCTATTACAATTTAATATGTACTTTTAGTAGAAGTATTAAAACATAATCTTCTTAGCATAAGTCAGTTCTATGACAAAGGCTATAAAGTTGTGTTTGAACCTCAATTTTGTTTTGTATTAGATATGTCTTAATCAGTTATAGTATCTAGTAGAAGATATGAAAATATATATTTGGTTAATCTTTCTAATATTTAAGTTAAGTGTCTTATTGTGAATGATAATGAACCCATACTGTAGCATAGAAGGCTAGGACATACCAATAAGAATCTGATTGAAAGATTATATAATAAGGATCTTATTGTTGAGTTACCAAAACTAAAATTTAACAAATAGTTGTGTGATGCTTGCATGAAAGATAAGAAAGTACAAGAATCATTCAAGTCAAACAAAGAAGTATACACAAACAAACCCCTTCAATTGCTACATATGGATCTAGTTGGACCAAGAAGAATTAGAATTCTTGGAGGGAAACAATATGCGTGTGTCATTGTGGATGACTATAGTAGATTTACTTGGGTAATGTTTCTAGCATCTAAAAATGAAGCTTTTTCATTCTTTAAAATATTTACCAAATGTTTACAAAATGAACAAAGCTCTCACATTGTTGCCATAAGCAGTGATCATGGTGGAAGTTTGAAAACCATAGATTCCTTGAATTTTGTGAAAATAAAGGAATTCTTCAAACTTCTGCACTAAGAACACCCCAGCAAGATGGTGTAACAGAAAGGAAGAATATATCCTTGCATGAGATCGCAAGGACATTGAGTGAATATAGCTTGCCAGAGTATTTTTGGGCTGAAGCAATGAATACTGCATGTTATATTATCAACAAAATCTTTGTTAAATCCATACTCAACAAAATTCCATTTGAACTATACTATGGCAAGAAGCCAAATATTTTTTATTTCCTGCTTTTTGATGTAAATGCTTTATTCTTAACAATGGCAAGGAAAACCTCAAAAAATTTGATAGCAGATTTGATCAAGGAATATTTCTGGGCTATTCCATTATTAGCAAGGCATTTAGAGTATACAACCTGAGACTTAAGATTGTAGAGAAATCTATCCAAATCAAATTTGATGAACATACTAACTCCATGAAAAGAACTATTGATTTTTATGATGAAACAGATAATCTTCCAACAAATCTGGAGAACCTAAAGTTACAAGATAAACAAGTAGAAGCTCCATTATCAAAGACAATAATGGATGAAGTTGAACCATCCATAATAGGGGTAAATGAACAAGGTAACGCATATCTTTCCAAATATTGGAGGTTATGCATACTCATCCTGAAGACCAAATAATTAGTGATATATATATATATGACAAAGTTAGAACTAGATCATTCTATCTTCAAATATATGTAACTTTACCTTCATTTCTCAATTACAGCCAACTTGTATAGATGAAGCATTAGAAGATGAAAATTGGACTTTAGCTATGTAAGAAGAATTGAACCAATTTAAAAGAAATAATGTATAGACTTTTGTTCTAAGACCAAACCATCAATCTATTATAGGAACAAAATGGGTCTTTAGGAATAAACTAGATGAATCAAGAATTGTGGTGAGAAATAAGGCAACATTAGTTGCAAAGGGGTATTGCCTGGAAGAAGGTATTGACTTTGAAGAGTCATACGCCCTTGTTGCAAAGATTGAAGCTATTAGAATGCTTCTTGCATTTGCATCATATATGAATTTTAAGCTATATCAAATGGATGTAAAAATTACATTTTTGAATGGTTTCATTAATGAAGAGTATATATAGAACAACCTCCGGGGTTTGAAGACCCTCATGATAC
>JAYJMB010031197.1:8896-20170 GCA_036873735.1 Pouteria campechiana
GCATTTGCTATTGCAACTTTTCAAATGGAAAAATAGCCCCTAGCTATAAAAAATAGCCCTTGGCTATAAAAATATTTTGCATATGAGTCCCTTCCGTAAGGATTTATTATTGGCCAGTTAAATAGTGCATGGCTCTTATTTTTTAATAACCTGTTTAATTTTATAGGTAAAAATTTCTTTTTATAGACATTCATAAAAAAACTTATTTCCGTGTGACAGCACTTTGAAAAATGCCCGAAATAATTTTACTCGGAACAATTTTAGGAAAAACGTAGAGATGCATGTGTTATCGAGACGTTAGGCACGGATGTGACAAGATATAGCGATCTATTTATTAGGAAGGACAAGCGGCATTCGCAACATATCAGGACAATATGCCAGACATATAACCAAGCATGCAATTCTTCCTACGTGGACGGTTCGGATTGATGGTCGTGGGTTTTGCGGGCTTAGAGGACAATCGCCCGCATACGAAGTCGGCAAGTCGTGCGATGAATTTGGAGCCTGAATGCTGCTAATTGCGACTCTGTTCGCGTATTTCCGACGCCGTGCCAATTGCGGGAATAAATTCACTGGAATTACTACTCTATCCACGTATTACTCGACGCCGTGAAAACTGGAATGGATTATTCCAATTGACCATCCGATCTTCTAAAGCTGCACCCACTGCTACACTTCTTTGCCCCAGCTTCGAACACGATGATCAAATGTTTCGTTATTTTGTAGATGAATGCAACGAAAATATGTGAAGATGTTATAGATCATGTTTTCTTCAAATTAATTTCTTTTAAAAAAATTAATTATTTTCGAAACGCAATTTGATGATCAATTAAGCAAATAACAATAGGCATAAACGATGTATAATTAATTAGATTTCGAAAATTTTATGTTTAAAACGAAAGAGTTCTGATAAATTTAAGCAAATGTTTTTTTTTTCCCTTTCATTATTACTATTTGGACGGCTTATCCGGACATGGAAAGATTAATTCAAAATACGACGATGTTCAAATGAGTGGAAAAAACATTATTTCTGTATTAGGTCACACTGTTGGAGCTGAAAACTGGCTTCCTAAACATTACCTCAATTATTAAATCTAATAGGAAATTCCTGAATTTTAGTTCGAAGATCAGTAATAGCTCTATCATGAAGATTACTAGAAAACACAGCCTCAAGTTGATCCCACATCCAATGAGACAATGAGCAGTGCGAAAGAAAATAATCACAGGTCTATACATGGCCATGGCACAGAGAATTTAAAACAAATCATTGATAGTCACCAACAGCAATAGAACACTGGTCAAAATTAGATGTTGCAGTCGACAATGAGATTGCAGAAATGGGCCTGTTCTGGACATAAACCAAGGAAGGCTGTTTAGCTTAGCGTAAGGCCCAAGCTATGGTCTTTTCATGGGCACAACGCCAATGGGCCAGCAACTTGGGTTGATGAAATTAGTGGCTTCTAAGGGCGTCCTTGATAATAATTTTCCATCACCTCTTTTAACATATGTTGATGTGATTGAATATTTTAAATACCTAATAATTTTATTTTTACTCATTATTATAGATATTTTTAATTATTATATTCTATATTTCTATGCAAAGCCTACTTATTTTATTTTATTCATTTTATTTCTAATTATTATCTTCTATTATCTTTCCTACTTTTTACATTTCCTGTTTTCCTTGCCTCCTTTTCTCATTCCCAAATGCATCTTAAGTAAAAATACAACGAAAATATATGCGAAATTATACTATCTTTTCTTTTATTTTTTGTAATAGTGGTAGAAATATTTTGTTTTGGACTTTTACATGGGGGAGTTTTTGGTAATCCTAGAGATAGAAGTTCATTGATGTTTTATTGAAAGGTGGCATATTATGGAAAAGAAGAGTGAAAGGTTTCTAGCTCAATCTATTTAAACATCCCCTTAATTGTGTTCCCTGTGAACTTCTTTTAGCATGCCCAATTTGTCCAATCTTTTCACATATGGACAACTAATAGACGCCGTGGATTTCTGGCAGGAAATATAGTAAATAAAGCTTATCACTCCCAGAGATATTAAAGGCGGTAAAATCCCATCTCCTCATCCTTCATAGAAAAGAATTCCTGATCACATGTTAGAGAAGATCAGGAAACGTCTAAAAATATGTTTTGAAATCTTACCAAAGGCAACCACTTCGTGGCTCATGTATTTATTAGTTGGTACGCTTGAGAGAAGGAATTAGGTGCACACCAACTAATGCAAACGTGAGAAGGCTAACAGTCCGCAGATCAACCATAAAAAGAGGACCATTGACTATGATTGTCTCAAACGTAAACCAAATAGCCAATGTCGTCCGAACCGTCTAGGTCTCACTGGTTTAATCATTTGTTTAAACCATTTTAAACCATGATGTGAGCACAACATCATTATGACATAATAATTTTCTTAAATTTTTACAAAATTTAAATGTATATATATACATATAATTATATAAATATATATAATATTGGGTGTAAGCAAAGAGTCATTAGTAAGGAGGATTAGACTGACTCGTTGACATTTTTATATACCCTATAAGTTATAAGATTAAACAATATGATTATGCAAAGCATGAAATTGACCAAAGAATAAAAAATAAAATACCTAGAAATCTACTTCCCAACTAAATAAAACCAAATGTCATCCACCCATGGAGAGCAAGAAAAAAACAACTCTAAACCCAATTTATGAAAATCCAATAAATGACACTCAGAAATCCAAATGTCACCAACATGCTGGAACCCAAAATCTCAACATCTCCACTAAAATAGGCTGATGAGAACTAACAAATAAACATGAAATAAAATAGAGCAATTTAAAAATTTGGGAAAAACATTAGCCTTTGGATCCCATTTGTTGGGTTGTCATGCTGCCGATTAGGCTGGTGACCGGTTGATGGTGGACAGGAACCGAGCTGCAATCTGCAATATGGGGCCAAGGGCCTGACAGGGAGGGATGCGTGGGATGGGTTATCTATAACTGCTAGCAATCATCATATGAGGCCGGCGACTGGTCGACGATGATAGATGAATAGGGCTACAATCTATGCGAGGCAGAAGCAGGACAAGGAGGGATGAATGGGATGGTGGGAGGGTGTTAGGTTGTCTCCTGAAGTTGTTGTTGGCGACCGACTCACGACGAGATGAAAAAGGAGTTACGTGACCTGCCGGGAGGAGGGAGATGGAAGCAAGGACTGCTAAGCCGGCATGCATTGAAAATTTTAGGGCAACCAGCTGCTACCCTTTTGCTTTTACATTTATTTTATTTTATTTTTATAAATTTCTTGGAAACCGGATCGTGATTGGACCGGTTTTTACTGTTCGACTGACCGGTCCAAGCAGTTCAAATGGTTTTCAGTAAAATACACGAACTGGATGCGAATCGGACCACCTCCTTTGAGGTTCATGGTTGGACCGGGTGGTCCAGCCGATTTTTCAAACACTGCTTATAGCCCTGTCTTGTATGCCTCAACCCAAAGTGATAAAACTCGTGGGGATCAACCGAAGAAGGTGGCTTTGCAGCTCCAAAAATCGTGCCTGGGCCCGCTTTATCAATTGTACAAAGACGGACAAGGTCAATGGTTTTTAATGTCATCATCAATGTGGGCGATTGAATTACATCCACCAGGAAGGATCATAAAGGTGCGTTTCTAAAGGAGCCAAGCAACAATGGAGGACCTTCCCTGGAGTGACATTAGCATGTTTGCATAGGTGTAAGATTAAACCTCCACGCCGCCCCCACCAACACACACACACACACACACACGACGAATCCCCTATAACTGATGATAAAAGCAAATAAAAACAGTCTGATAAAAACAAATAAAAACAGTCACATACATTAGTTTAAGACTGGCAAAACATACATGATTATGATCATTTATCTACACGCAGATGATAAAGCTGGACTCTTTCTAAAAGATACTCAATCTAAATAGTCTTCTTTATTTCTATTTTAATAACTTATATATATATATATATATTTGAATAGAATCCCCTTTTACAGCTGTTGGCAAAGCAACTTCCATTCTAGGATTTGATATGATCTCCAGCAATTTTCATATTCAGTATGCAAGTAGATAAAGAAGCATAGGGTCTTCGTTTTTCTTAATATAATTGGCCTTATTGTAATATTTTCTTCACTTTTACATTCAAATATAAAATGACTGAATTTCCCAGAGTTATAATAATAACCCTCTGACGCTATTCCGGCATGTACACCGCTCATGGTCACGGCGGCCTCGTCGTCAGCCATGACTGCCTTTTCTCATTTCATGATTGGAATTGTCATCCACTGAGTGAGCTCAGAAGAACGCATGGTCGAAGGATGAAGACGATGCCAGGTCTCTAAAATGCTTGGAAAACAATCAGGTGAGACCCACCATGTACGTTCGGCTATGAAATCATTATCTGGATCACATTTTTATAACCAAAATTGGTCACTTCCAAATGAAAATTTTTAGTTGATTTGCTTTCGTCATTCCCATGTGCAAAACCTGCTTCTGATGCATGTTCCCTTATACTTTTTTCGCTAAGAAAACATCACAATTGTGACCATGACTCGGGGATTGACTTGACTTCCACACGCGTAACACGAATCCCATGTCAATCTGCTGCATACGATTAGCTGATTCCCCACGCACCTGTCCGTGCAGAATCACGTGTAAAACTTGGAAAAATGACAAGCAAGTAGGAATTCCCATATCCCAAGCAATGGGTGACGTGCGTTAGATGCGTATACGATCGCACGCACGCCAAAGATTAGCCTTCGGGAGAACCCTGCAACAAAGTTTCTGCTTGTGTCAGTCGCGACTTACAAGACACCTGACGGCAACAAGGCCGATATATTTCTTCTTTTTGTTTCTTCATGCTAGCTGAAGCTTCTGAGTCCTATCAGGGCTCCCATCATTGCAGCTCATCTGGTTGAGCAGCGAGGGACGTCCGTTTTGGTTGGCGGAACTGCGAAGGAACAAAATAAATCGGTAATAAAAGGAGGATAACTGTTTAAAAACGGTCAAATAATAATAGAAAAGACTAGAGTTGTGAGGTGGTTAAAATGTCAACATAATAGTGTGAAAAAGGGTAAAAAGTTCTCTTTTTTTCATTTTTAGATAGAGCCAAAGTAAATAAAAATGAAATAATTAGTTTTTTTAAATTTGAGTATAATAATTAAAAATAATAATAATAGAAAAATAAAATTATTAATTAATTAATTACAATTTAAAAGCAGTAAAGAAAGGTTTTAAAAGTTTTAAATGCTTTTCTCTTTCATCAAACATGCCCATTTCAAAACAAGGTTAGATCGTTGGTCAAGTCTTAGTACTATTCCAAATCAATTGGATGCTTATCTAATAAATTTTGAATTTTATATAAAATTATCCCCTTAAATGAAAAAATTGGGGAAAATATGCATCGTAATTCATGTTATAAAACTAATATATTACAACTAATTGATTAATATTTTATATATTATATATCTTAATAAATAGTTCAAATATTACATCAAATAGGGTAGAATTCTTAAATATAAGTATCTATCCTTTTCATGCTGTTATTGCATAGGGTCCACATGTTTTATAATAAAATCAAATTCATATATTCACTTCACCTAATATTATATATTTATAAGATAATAAATCATGGATTAGCTATATTGACCACACATTTATAAATAACTAAAAATTACAATATTTTAAGATGAAACATATAAAAATATATTATTTTATTAAAGTATAATTTTAATTAAATTAATACAATAATCAAACTTATAGAATGTAAAGTTTTAAAAATTCTCTATTGAAAATTATAATTTGGATATTATATTATATTTTTAGATAATATTAATTATTGAATAATAGTTTTAGTTATTTTTACTTACGCAGCTAATATTGCTAGTGAATATTTTTGATATTTTATACATATCATTTTTAATGAGACAAACAAGATTAATGGATATGCTTTTATTACGTCGGATTAAACCCGACATATTACAATGTCATGGATGGATAATAATATGACAAAGTACAGTGAATGAAAAATGAAAGTTTTTTGTTCAACCAGTGTAATAACTCTTTATGTTTTTTAAATTTTAATTTGTTTATAGTCTTTTAACTTAATAGCAAATCATACTTTAGCTCCACACACGAATGAGATTTGGAGAGAGCAAAGCAGAAAGAGAAAGGGGAAGACGTTGAGATAATTAATTTTTATTTTTCATTCTTTTGTACTCTAAATTTTTATCTTGTTTTTTAATTGTTTGATTTAGCAACTTTCGGATGAAGTAATTTTTCAAATTATTTTATTTTTGACTTAAGAATTCTTAAAATTTATATTAGTTATTTAAATATTTAATATTTACAAAATAATTTTGGAGTAAAAATTTTGCTCCTTGCCCAAGGTCCTGGCTCCGCCACTGTGCTTACAAACATAAGCACTGGAAGCTATGTCAATGCATATGGTAGCATTCAGCGGCATGCACAAGTACGTCACGTTGAAACGGCTATCGTGTATCGTGTGGATGCCACAGAGTTGCGTCCAACTAGCATCAGCGTCTTCGACCGCAAGACATCAAAGAATTCCATCCATTTTCTCCGGTTCATCTAATGACAGTATTTTACAATGTTTTAACCTCAGGCTTCTGCTCTTTTGCTTGTTCATTTTTTTGTGAAAGGCTGACATGTTTACTCGGAAATGAATACACATTACACTATTTGTAGTTCATCGCACGAAAATGCTCAACCAAATCAAACAGCAGCAGGGAAAAGAGACCAATACCAACTGCAAGTCAGAAGCTGCTGTTTTACTAATTTCCCATATGGCAGCTATTCCTCCATTCCTTCCTCTCCTTGCCCTCGCTCCAACCACCATCGAAGCAGAGAATGCTTGTATCCGCATATATAGACATCCAAGCTCCATTGGAATACCATTCTTTCTGTCAATTCTTATAGCTAACCGCACCAGGCTTCGCTTCCACCAATAACTGAATATAATCGGATGTTAGCTGTTCCCAACGACCCATCGTTCGTGATTCAAATAAGGGAATAGTAGAACAGCCGCTGCATAAATAAAAGCCACCTTTTCCATCACTCCAGTGTTCAAAGATGATCCACACACACTCACATGAAATGAGAGAAGAAAGATGGTGAGGCCAGAGTAGGGGCGTAGGGGCGTAAGTAAGGGCAAGTTCAACCTAAACCGTATTGCCCAAACCCGTATTTTAGGTAGGGTTGAGGAGCTATTAGTCAACCCAAACTCTCACCCAAACTAGTATCTACTTAGGGTTAGGGGCGGGAAGGAGGTTAAGCAACACGCTCTAACCCAAATCCGTACCCTTTTATTAAAAATAAAATAAAAATAAAAATATGCCCTACAAATAGTGGTATGACCATGTGGAGTAGATCCTTCCATCCAACTCCAACCCATATGAAAAAATATAAAAATATATAGATAATAGTAAAATAAAAAAGACTATTAAAGTAAGTTAGAATACATAAATATAATATTAATTTATTATTTATACTTGTAATGCATTTACATCACCAATGGTGGGTAAGTAGGTGGACGTGCAAATCTTGTATAGTAAATAGATACATATGAAGAGAATACAATTATTATAACAATCTTAATATCATCAAATATCTAAAGAAACACAAAATGATAGATGTTCAGCTTGCTAATTGCGTAGTTAATGCTGTGTAAATAGAACTCTTTATTTTTACTTTTTTTTTTGAAATTTCTTCGCTATTACTTTTGAGACTTCATCAACTGCTTCAAGCTATTCATGGTATTTTAAAAATAAAATAAAAGAGAAAGCGGTGATCCACCCAGGTTCAACCCGAACTCGAACCTGAACCCAAACCCAAAGTCAACCAACACATATAGGGTTAGGGTTAGGGTTAAAAAAATGTTATAAATGTGAAAGTTAGGGTTAAAGTTGACAACAAAATTATAGAAATGAGGGTTAAGGTTGAGCAAGCTAAAACCTGCCTCAAACCTACCCGACTTACACCCTTAGGCTAGAGTGAACAACGCCATAGACACAATAATTGTGTGCCTATTATTTATAATAAAAATAATATATAATATATTATTTGTACAAAAATAATATATGAGTTGTTAGGGAACTCTAACACTAGATATATATTATTCAGCTGACATCACGCCATGTCAGATTCCTGTTCTAACAGAAAGGCTCTTCCAACTACAATGCATTTTCGTAAAACTCTGGAATTGTTTCCTAAAAGGAAATTCTAAAAGAATTAAAATGTGTATCTCTTAGGAATACTCTTCTAAATAAGAATCCTCATCCCATCTGTATTCAGATTGCGTATATCTCTATGTGTGTATATTTCTCATACTCAACTATAAATATATCAAGTATGCACTCATTAAATAAGCTCTCTCTCTATTTTCTCATAATCTCTATAAAAGTTCCTTACTGAATTGAGCATCGAGTGCTAGCGCAGGGACCACCCCTGGCACCCTCTAATGTTTTGTCTTGCAAAATCTTCACACGGGATTCTTGGAGAGCAATTTGGGTGAGACCTAAATATTGACATCGTCTGTGAAAACTTTCGAATACAAAAATTATCGTGCCGCAAAATTCAGAATATCAAAGCTTTTACCTAAAGGGTAATAGTTACACTATTATTATACATGTCGGTATGTACGTTATTGCCTTGGTAAAATTTTACTCTTTTTCTAATCAAATTTCCCTCTAAAGAGGATCTATTATCCTTGCACTAATATTTACAGAAGACATGAGGAAAGAAATTGATGATATCCATGAAGTAATGTTTACGGATCCTTAATATCCACTATCATGTTTTATGACCATTGTTTGTAACTTTGACCATCCCTCATTCTTAAGTTTCACACCCACTTGTATTTTTGTGGAATCAGATATATTCACATCTAAAAGATCAAAAAATTAAAGGACATGGAATAATTAGCAAGAGAATGATCAACATAAGATGATTGATAGCTGCAGTGGAAATCATTAACCCAAAAGATGAAGTGGGATGGACATATAGAAAAATAAAACAAAAAATCCTGGAATGTTTCACTGCCTATGAACATGTTTCTAGACCAATATCCACATGTAAAAGCACACGTTTCTTTCCAAAAAGCTTTTCAATCTTAAACTATGGGCATTTCTAAAGCTAGCATGAACTTGACCATTCAATGTATTTTATGACATTTAAATGCATGATATATGTTTCAAATGTGCACAATGTTGTTCCTTCAAGTGAAGTTGAAAATTTTCAGTCCCTTACATGTACTCATGGGAGCATTCTTGATTATGAGGAACATAGCTTATTGACATGTACATCCACTTCCACAAAATCCATGTCAAGTGTATACCTGCTTCCGCGAGTTAAGCCTGCAACATCTCATTATTAGAAGCATGCAAGAGGAAATATCAGGGATCCACCCAATTTCACCAATGGAAATTCAAAATGAATTCTTACAATGAATTCTTCCCCAGCAATGTTGCTTTCAATGGAAGAAGTTCAGGAGGATTACGTGAAGTTGCGCTGACCTCACTTGTGGGAATTATTTCGAAGTGCATAGTCCACTTCATTAGGCCATCATACATAGGTATTATTAACTCGGATGTCCAATTCATGTTAGGTATTATCATTAGAGTGGCTAAGATGTTACCGGCCCCTACGTCTCATTGAAGTTAGGAAGAAGCATTTTTTATCTACATTGCGTGCTTGCAATTGGATTTCAAATTTAATGGAAACTTAGACAACCTCAAAAAAAGCAGCAGTAACAGTTCCACCCAATTGACGTGTGTACATCATGATAATAAGATATCAGGCCAATTCACATGCAATATGCTTTATCAGTATATTCATGTTACACAAGAATTTCAACAAATATGAAGACCGGGGCCTGAAACTAAAATAGTAAAGGATCATGAGGAACCAAATAGGAAGACCACGATCTGAAACTGAAATAGTAAAAGATCCTGAGGAACTAAATATGAAGACTGAAACCTGAACCTAAAATAGGAAGAGATTCTAAGAAACCAACCATGAAGACCGGAATTAGAACCTGCAGTAGAAAGGGATTCTAAAAAACTAAATATAAAAGATTGGAACCCAAACTAGAAATAAGAAGGAATTTCAAAAGTGCAAAAATCATGTATATGGATCCGCAATGCATTAGACGGATTCGCTGAATCCTCAGATGGATCCACAAAGAGCACTGGCTTAACGAATCCATAGAAGCATCAGATGGATTCGCAGAAGCATTAGATGGATCCTCAGAGAGCATTGGCTTAACGAATCTGCAGAAGCATCAGACAAATCTGTAGAATCAATAGACGGATCCGCAAAAAGTATTAGCTCAACGAATATGCAAGGCATCAGGTGGATCCACAAAGAGAATTGGCTCAACGGATCTGCGGAATCGTTAGACGGATCTGCAAAAAGCATTTGCTGAAGGAATCAATAAAATCGTCAAATAGATCAGCAAAGAGCATTGGCTTAACAGATCCGCAGAGAGCATTGGCTCAATGGATCTACAGAGGTGTCAATGGATCCATAGAATGGGAACGAATCCATAGAAGGCGTTAGCCCAATGGATCCATAGAAGTGTAAGACGGATTTGCAAGAGGCAAAAATAATAATTATAATAATAAAGGCGTCGCATTGCTGTAAATTAAACTTAATAAAAGCAAGTGCAGAAGATCGAGCAAAATAATAAGACAGGTTTCACCACATCTCCTTGAGAGGAGACTAGTGTTAGGAAATTCTAACACCAGATATCCATTATCTAGTTAACACCATGCCACGTCATATTCCTGTTCTAGTAGGAAGCCTCTTTCAACCATAATGCGGTTCCGTAAAACTTCGGAATAGTTTTCTAAAGGAAAATCCTAAAAAAACTAAGACGTATATCTCTCAGAAATACTCCTTTAGACAGAAATCCTCATCCCATCTGTGTACGAATTGCGTATATCTCTATGTGCATATATTTCTCATGCTCAACTATAAATATATTAGGTATACATTCTATTGAACAAGCTTTTTCTCTATTTTCTCATAATCTCTACAAAAGTCCTTTACTGACTTGAGCGTCGGAGTGCCCGCACTGGGATTACTCCCGACGCTCTTTGACGTTTTTTTTGTCTTGAAGGATCTTCACATGGGATTCTCGAAGAGCGATTTAGGCGAGACCCAAACATGTGTATAATTTGCAATGAAATTTTTCCATAAACATCAAAATGCCAATTCAGTCCACC
>JAYJMB010031197.1:20270-30950 GCA_036873735.1 Pouteria campechiana
CCCGTGAGTGTTGACTCCGTTATCCAATCCACCTACCAAGTCAAACCGCCCGATTCCCAACTTCTTTTCTGACCTTACATCTACAAAAGAACAAACTTCTATTTCCAGCATTTTCATGTTGTTTGTCGAGGACTGCAATATAAACCTAATCCCCTTGTATCCATTGACTAGCAGGCGCAGCGAGATGTGAGGAAAGGTAGGAACGTGCCACTCTCCACGTGAAACGATATTACCTGGTGCGTGTGTTTGCCAACTGGATAATGCTAGTACTAAAATGAGCTATCCAAATGCCTGCTCTTTCAGTACTGCCACGTGTCACCTGTTTGTTCACCTGGACAGGCATATTTACTATTTTTTAATAAAATGTATGTATATCTGAGAGTATTTATAAAATATTTGGTGTATATGAAAATATTAAAGATCTAAATTTTGACATTATGTGGGAATTCCCTGTCAGTTTGCATTATAAGTACTTGTTCTGATAATTTCTCGTCTAATATTTATACAAATGGGTTTTCTGCGTATGAAGACCTTGATCTTTCTCACCTTACCGATCAAATTTAAGCAATCTTTTGTTAGAATACCGACTGTTGGTAGACTCCCTCTAACCTCCGACTTAGATTACCAAGAAACGCACAGCATGTATGAATTTTAGGGTTCGTAAGGACCGGAAAAGGAATACCGTTGCCAAAAATGGTTGTATGTAATATTTAAAAAGTTATAGTAGTTTTGGATTTTAATCGGGAAATTCCCCCTTTTGTAACTGGAGCATCATCTACGCAAACAAGTGATGAAAATTTCGCACACAGCATGAACACAACTGTCGCTCTCCATTCGAAAAAGGCAAACCCTCCATTCTAACGAACCACCGCTCTCTACACCAGAAAGCTGACGCTGAAATCAATGCATTATTCTGACTTGACCATGAAGATACAGTATGCACGGTTAAGTTCTAGTTTCTAACTGTATAATTCCATCTAACCAGAGCATTAAAGATGGAAAGTCTGGATTTTCCAAACCATTAGCAGAAATATTCTCCCTGCAACTCTTTAAAAGTGCTTGCAATGGATGAAAGAGTTATAAAGGCGAACGCGAATTTCATCACTCATATTATAGCGTAGTTAAATTTCATTGATTTCAGGAAATGTATTAAGTTACTTAGACAGGAGCTCAAATGTCACTACTCTCCTTTGATCCAACTGAAATAAACTAACTCTGCAAAAATCTGTAACTGTAAAATCTTCTCTCCAGACACATCTGCGGTACCGTTGCTAGCGAAGCTCATTAATATCAAATGCCATAATTTAAGCTTCCCTTTGCAGTGTTCCCATAATCCATTGACTGCTCTGGAGAAATATGTCGCTCCAATGATGTAAAGATTAAGGTTATTTGAAAATAAAATAAAAAATTAAAAATTAAAATTAGCTTTAAATATTCTTGAGAATAATTGAGACAATGAGGATATCATATTTATATTTAGAGATAGACTATTGAAAGGATGAACATGCGACAATCTCTTAAAATATTGCAGAAGCAATATTTTAAAACATGACTATGACTGTTACTGCCATTAGTAGATGTCATTAGTCATGATATGCAGTTTCTTGTTTTTTCCTAAAATGACCAAATGCACACATTGCAAGCTAATTTTAAAAATTAAATTAAGTGCTTTGTCTATGAACCTTTCTAAAATGGGAAGTAGCGGATGTTGAACACGGATGGGAGGAACAAGAGCAGGACATATGGTACTGAAAGATCTCAAGCTACAGCTATGAAGCCCAAGTCATGCTCGGGCTTCCATGTTAATTGTGAACAGTGACGAATGCGGATCCAAAATTAGGTCTTTTAAAACACAGTAGTTGGCAATAACCGACAATTCAATGTGGTAGGTGTACCCGATTCAGATGAGCAAGAGCCAATCCAAAGAGAATACAAAGGAGATACATCAGGTATCACTGACTACGATGAAAGCTGGACCCACATATCCCCTTGCATCGTCAATCTTATCCCATGAGGGATTGCAACGCCAATATTCCTGAACTCCAAATATTTTATATTGACAGCAACATCCTAATCAGGTTGGTGAATTTTGAAATGTGAGCCATTTAGTGGGATTGATTTTATATTTTTTATGTCATAAAAGCTGCTTCTTGGAATAATTAAAGTTTCTTAAATAGGGTTCCATTTGTCAGCTAGAACTTGTTAGATGATGCATGTTTGGACCCTTATTCTTCTCGTCTTCATCAGTTCCTTTAATTTCTCGTTCATTCAATCACCCGAGCTGAATCCATTAGAAAACGAATGTGAATGCACTCAGCCAGCTGTATAACAAGAATCTATATCCATTCGTGGGATATTATGGGTGCCTGTAAGAATTACGAGGCTATCTGAGATGGTATGAGCATAAAGTAAATCAGTATCCGTCTACAATAATCTGCCGTGCATGGATTAGGTTGGAAACGGTAAAATCTTCCTACTAGCAGTAGCGATGGAAATGAAACTCAGTCTTATATATTTATTATATTGTAACTAATAAAGGTATGATTTAATGGCCACTATATATAGAGCTGTGATAGCCGTTTCCACTGGCGAGGATCTAAAGTTTTTGGTTGCTTCCTAGCAATTAATGATACAACACCGTATCAGGATTGAACTTGGAACCATGATCAGGACCCTGCCTTGGCACACTAAATTAATTGGACTACAACCTTATCTTAATTATATCCACCGCTCATAGCACTAGATTACAAATTTAAGTAGAAATCATCTAGGCTTTACTTGGCACCCTGTACTAAAAGGGGGTGCAGGCAATTTATTTGTTCTTTTACGTCATCTTTTATATATTTTTTTCTTTTACCTCAATCCAAATAAGATAGACATCACATCCACATATTTTTTTCATTGTTGCTGTATTGTTTTAATCAGTATTCTTATTTTTATATTATTATTTATATTTTAAAAAGCTATCTTTTTCATTCATCGTTTTACCTTTTTCTGCTAATTTTAGACCAAAGATGGGTGAACATTAAAAAAACATTGAGAATACGAATTTATAGAGGCACGGACCATGCGTGAAAACCAAAAAAAAATCAGAACACAAAGTGAGAGAGAGAGAGAGAGAGAGAGAGAGAGAGAGAGAGAGAGAGAGAGAGAGAGAGAGAGACCCAAAATTGAGAACACGGTGAGAAAGAAACCACTCATGCATGAAAATTAAATAAATTAAGAACAAAAAATGAGAGAGAGATACCACTCATGCATGAAAATTAAATAAATTAAGAACAAAAAATGAGAGAGAGATACCACTCATGCATGAGTGGTATATGAGAGAGAGGAGGGGGTAGGGGGTAGGATAGGGGAAAGGGACACGTACTTAACAGCAAAACCGACCAACCGATCTCATGCTCGGACCTGTCGGTCAAAATCAAAGTTCAACCTATCCATGGCCCCTCCATCGTATATGTCTCATGGCTAGTCGTAAAGGTGCCTGCTTGGGCTTTTGCCTTCTCCCTCTGCATTCATCTTTCATCTCTCTTCGGGTTGTGTGGGGAGGAAGGTGTGGTGTCAATGAGGAAACCTTGCTGTGATAAGCACGACACAAACAAGGGAGCCTGGTCAAAGCAGGAAGATCAGAAGCTCATTGATTACATTAAAGCTCATGGAGAAGGCTGCTGGAGATCCCTCCCTCAAGCTGCCGGTCTCTCTCTCTCTCTCTCTCTCTCTCTCTCTCTCTCTCTCTCTCTCTCTCTCTCTCTCTCTCTCTCTCTCTCTCTCTCAGCATGCCTAATTGCATACCACATGCAAGTATATGTGCCAAGCTGCCAAAAATGAACAGACTATTGGCTTCTATGAACTGAAACACAGTGACTAAATTGACTGTTTCTTCTGGCCAGTCTACCTAGCTGGGCTTGATGGTATCATATGCACTCATCGATACAATTTTTATTTGTTTGTTTAGTTCGTATGATGAAGACAGGATTGAGCCCCAGACAGCCTATTTTTTTGTGACCGAAAGATCTAGATACTGTAGATGCCTGACACGACAGAACGCAATGAGTGAGACAGCCTACTTTGAGTTCGATTATGGGCATATGAATGAACAACCATCACGTGTTTGTGGGTTATCATGTCCATAATCTGAACCTGATGTGTTTGTAAGGTCATTGTGCAACATGGGAAGTGATGTTCCATGAATCTCTTTCTCATTAACAGAAAAGAAACATGCTCAAAGTCACTGACTCTTCTTTGTACTCATTTTCAGGGTTGCTTCGCTGCGGGAAAAGTTGCAGGCTACGGTGGATAAATTATCTGAGACCAGACCTTAAAAGAGGCAATTTTGCAGAAGATGAAGAAGACCTTATCATCAAACTCCATGCATTGCTTGGCAACCGGTAGGGT
This sequence comes from Pouteria campechiana, assembly GCA_036873735.1. NCBI lineage: Eukaryota > Viridiplantae > Streptophyta > Magnoliopsida > Ericales > Sapotaceae > Pouteria > Pouteria campechiana. The sequence continues at coordinate 24,666 of JAYJMB010031197.1, forward strand.
TTATTATTATTATTATTATGAATGCCTGACCATGATACAATTGTTGCTTCTATTTTAAACAGGTAAACAAGAATTTTTTTACACGTGCGAGTTATCCACTCTTTAAATGCTGGTTGTGTTTAAATGGTTGCGTATGCAACTTAACTTTCATCAAGCCTTGGGTAGATTAAAGTGCACATATATTTTCATCAGAACTCCCCAATTTCTTTAATAATCTCATTAATTTCTTCATTGCCTTGATATCATTTGATTTCTTGATTTCGTTCATTTCTTTCTTGCCAATTATGGGCGTTTTGTGGCACAAAATCATAAAATATGGTGATATTTTGCGTTGATTAGTCATAAATCAAACTAGAACGACTTTCTATGATATTCTTGCCACTATTTTAGAGCCCAAATCTTTATCACTTATAGATGCCACAAATTTAGAGCCAAAATCTTCGTCACTTATGCAAAAACGTGATTTTCATCGGCCTTCTGAAGCTCGTTGCCTCATTTTTATGTCTTCTTCACTTGTATATATAACATTTTCATCTCCCTGAAAAGCAAGACAATTATGAGGAAAGATATCTTCATTATTCATTCTATATCAGTCAAACTCTCTCTTCAAACTGTGATTCTTTGTATTTTTTTGTGATTCTTGCCTGCGCATTTTTAGTACCTAAGAGATGAAGTTAGATCTCACATACGCCACCCATGTGCACACAGGCTGCTTGATAATTGGAAATACTTTATCCAAAACGCTAGTTTCCAAACGAGTACAAGTAATAATGCACATCAGCAATTTCTCATTTCCCTTCAATTTACCTTTTCAGGTGCCTCGGCTATAGGCACATATCAAATGATTGCATGTGTTAGTATTCCATAATTTATGGTGCATGACGAGTAAAATGATCATTGGCTAATCATGATATTGGCATTTGGTAGTAGCACTTATGATTTATTGTGGGCTCCATGTTTGGCTACAACATTGTTTCTCTTTGATGGTTATAGATGGGCCTTGATTGCCGGGAGATTGCCGGGTCGTACTGACAATGAAGTTAAAAACTATTGGAACTCCCATCTGAGGAGGAAGCTGATTAACATGGGCATTGATCCAAACAATCATCGATTGGTTCGCAGTAAACCCAAGCAACAAGAACAGAATGGCGCCAATAAAGCTGCATCAGCAAGGCCCAGAAACCGTGTGTGCCAGCCATGTAATCAGGCAAAGTTGCGTGGCGACAACAGCAGCGATCAGGTATTGGACACGGCCAGCACCGTTGATGACACCACATTGCCCGACCTGAACCTCGATCCGGGCATCTCTGTTCCATCTTGTTCTTCTTTCACTCCGCCGGAAATGCGACAAAATGAGGAATCCAAATCACAAACGAGACTCGAATGTGAAAACTCTCCCACTTTTCTTCTCTTCTTATGAGTGGCCTGTTGATATTTATCAACCACACTTCTTTCCAATGCATCAGCACGTAGATTTCAGATTGGTATTATCCAACTTACATGTTCGTTACAGCAATCTCTCCTGGATATCTACGTCTCACAGTATTAGGTCACCATAATTGGATGGTATTCATTCCCCGAGACGCATTCTGCATATAGCTAGCTGGGTGACTGAATGGCTATCACACCCTATCTTTAAGGGAAAATAGTTAGTCTCAATGAAATACTAGTGGTTTTGAAACCAGTGTGGACCAATCCTCTTGCAACTTACAAGTTTTTAGAGATTTTAGAATATAGCATGCTGATAAAGGTCGAATGTGCATAATGTACGACCTATATCTGGCATTGGGACCCAAAAAAGGAGGCAATGATAAACTGGTGCATTCTATTCTTGGAAATTCTTGTTTAGATGTGATACTTGAAAAATGGTGTTGGAGACACTAATTTAAGGTTAGAAAGAATAGTAGGAATGAACTGTACTCGTTTGATGGGAATGAAGTGTGATTCATAATATGTAAAATTGGAATGTGGAGTACTATTGCTACTGTGTATCCATTTAATCATTATATGGACTATGATTCCTGCACAAAGATCCATTCAAGGTTTCAGGATCATCCATCCTTTTTACCAATTTGATCATTTTTGGACCATCACTGTTATGTGCCCATTTGAAGGGTAGGTGTATTTTTATTTCCGTTTGACCATTAATTTGATGATAAATAAGGACTATATGTCAGGGTAAGGACTTCAAAAGGCCATTTTTAAGAAACCATAAATCCTCTTAAATGAGACGCAGCAGTTTTCGTATATTAGGAACTCATCCTGGACAGAAAAGAATCCCTTGGCACATCATTGCGGAGTGAAAGGGTGCAACGCCTAAATCCAATAAGCATGTTTTTATCTCATAAAATGGGCCTGCTATTAAACCATAAGAACTTCGGCACATGTAACTACAGATTAAGAAGCAAAATAAAACAAAGGAAAATTACACAAAATAACGATGCCTGCTTTGAAATCACAATTACGAATTCTCCATCCAAGCACTGATCAGGTCGACATCGCTGGTTCTACAATGAATGCTAAATCCAATTATAGGATTCTCTTCACTATCATGTTATATACCCATTGAATTTTATAAAGAGTCGAAATTGATTTTCAGGACACCGAACAGCAATCATTCAAATGAGAATGATGTTAGAAGAGATTTTTGACAGAATGCAAGCCTCGCATCGAGGAGTACAATCGGGTCGGGATAGTTACGTCGGAATTAATCCTAATCCTAGCTCATTTTAAAAAAAATTAACCTAATTCTAAGTCAACTAGTTTTTCTAAAATTTCAACCTTAACCCAATCCTATTTTGAAAATTTTAGTTGGTTATGGGTTCAAAACCGGTTAACAGTTTTGGTTGAGAACAATATAAAATTGAACGGAATAATTTTAAAATCTATGTACAGTGTCATTAATCAACACAAACAATCATAGATATTCTAAAATCAAGGTTTTAAATGAATATAAGTAAACTTATGATTAGCATCATTTCTCTATGGATCATAATTGTCTGAGAAAAATAGGCAGCGCTAGAGAAGATGTTCAATATTTCGAATTGAAAAAGAGAATGGAAACCAAAAAGAAAATAAGAAAAAATACATGTACGTACCACTCCAAATTTCCCATGCTGGATCATTTGATGGGCACACAGTACTATTTTTGCTACATGAAATATTAAATATTTGGTACTTTCTAATGTAAGAGGTTTCGAGATATTTTAAGCAAAATGAGTTTTGAAGAGACGTCAAGGATTTTGGCTAGTTTCAAGTTAGCCATTCTTCTAGCATCTATATTTTGGCCCGCATGTGAACAGTAAACTCCGAATAATGAATGTCCTGCAACCTCTCTCTCTCTCCCCCCTCTCCCCCAACCATTCTGTTTTGGATAAGTTCCATTATGTTCGAACATCTAGTTAAATGATTCTGAGAAATGGGCCTATATCTTTGTTTTTCCTTCTGGGAGAAAAAGTGTGAGAAGTTGCTTCCAGTATTGGGCAAGAGTAGGTGCATGTGATTCAGACATCCAACTAACAATCGTTCTTACCAGAATTTTATCCAATATCAGGGACATGGTGGTAAGAACTAATCTCGTTTCTTGTAGGTCTTGACAGTCATGTTGATGTAACTACCATTCCATTGGCATTTAGTGAATCTAATTTCTCAAACTTATTTTATTCTCCAGACATGTAAAGTCCACAAATCAATTGAGAAATATCTTTCATGCGTAATGTCTCACCTTATGCCAATGGAGCCTAAGAAAGCACCATTAACCATGCAAGTAGTAGTTACAATAAATGCAGGAGTCCCAACGATTGTTTGGTATATGGGCTGAAAGCGAGATTAGGCATCAAAGAAAACCATGATTATAAAACAGGAAAATCATTATTTTTTGACAGAAATGTAGATCTTTTGCGCTTTTCTTTTTTATAATGCATTAATCATCTCTAACTACTGCAAACAGTCAGGTTATGCAGAGGGATGTTCTTGGAGGGTATTGAAATTTAGCTCATCAGAAGTATAACAGGTTGTAATAAAACTAGGGTGCGATGTAATGTAAAGTTCATGATCCCTATGTCTGCTAACACAACATGAAATGTTTCCTGTAATTTTCTTGAAGCGCATCAATTCTTTTCACCTAAAGCTTTTATTCATAACAGTTCATTTCAGTCTTTTGGGTGGGACCATTTACAGCATTACGTTGATATTTTCTTCAGCCAATATGCTACGGTCAGTGACTTGAGAACTAGAGGCTCTCTATATTTTGCATGTTTTTCGGAGAAACCAAGGGAAAAGTTTGGGGTGTTTTCTCCGTCAGAACCATGCAGAGGAAGCAATGCTAGCTCTAAAAATTACCTCCTATTCACTTTTGATCCTTGCTTTAGAGCAGGGCCATACCAAACATATGAAACTATTGCAATAATTACTTACTATCTCATATAGTTTCTTGTTTGAGGTTTAGAGGCCTTGTCTTATTTACCTTACAATGCACATCGATGGTGGCAGTCTCTAGTTTTACTAAGAAAACTAATCCTTGTAGCATCATAGGGTTGAATTAATGCAGTGCCCCCTTAGCGCTGTTCATTATCTAATTCTTTATTGAATATGTGCTGTGGCTCAAAATCAAGTCATCACAAGCATAGTGTGACTTTCACCAACACCTTGGTTCATTACAGCATTACAACAGGTCCAGCAGTGCTTATCATTACTCATAAGTATGATAAGTGGTTTTCAGCAAATCTTAAAGATTTTACAGTAGCCAGGCTAAGTTGAGAATGCGCAATGTGTCATGGCTTTTACTGAGTAGTAGGTAGCAGGTAGCAGGAGCTACGATGATAGATACAACATTCTTCAATGCTGGTTGTACATTCTTGATGAAATGAAGATGCCAGTAAGGCCATCGTTGTCAAAAAGTCTGAAAAATGGATAGATGAGCAAATAGTATAATATATATTTCATGGACTTCCTCATAGTGCTAGCTGAGCTTTAAATGGACATGAAATTTTGGCTCCACAGCAAACACCGGATGTACGTGACTGACGGAGTGCATTTCCTAAATTATGCTAGCCAACGGCCATGCCTCCACCAGATGACTTCAGGACAAGTTAGATAAGCCCCTTGGATTGCGAAATGAGAACTACTTAGCTCTAGCAACTACCAATCCTACTCATCACCTGAAACCTTTTTGAATTCAATTGCCATTCACATTGTGTTTTGCTTGGACAACTGCAGGTAGAAATTACAAGAAAGTGTGATTTTGGTGGGAATTTTTAACAGATGTTACACGTTACAGAAAAAATAAAATATAATTCTTGTGTAGGAAGGCCTTCAAGTAAGCAGCTAGTACTTAAGGCATCCATATGCCTTTTTCCGCATTTTCGTAGGCTTCTAACAGGCACCTTTGCTGGCTGACAAAAGCCCTTGAAATGCCTTCCAATTTCAGGAAAATGACCCAATGATGTTTTGAGCTTTAACATGATACATTCAAATATTTCGTTGGACGGAATATGCTTTGGCTGTCATCGTCATTCACATGAAAAGTAGAACTAGGACAATGATACCACAGTAGTGGCATCCAAATTACATAGCTAAAAGGGACCGGTGTCTGCCGGTAGAAACGGCTTATGGTCACTTTATTTTTAGCTGTGAGATTTAAGCACTTTATTAAAGTACTTTTATATATAGAAATTTTTCAGAGCTTTAATATAAAAGCCAAAAACTGATCTTTTACAAACTTCAATGCATATAAAGTTATTTTTCTCTTTCCAGTCAAATATACATTTTACATGTTTTGAGGCCAAAAAGAGCTTTGGACTTCCCAAAACGGCAGGCCAACCAGGCCTTTAGTCTACCGTCATGGCTAATCCAAAGAGTAATGGGCTTATGGAAGGTTGCATGATTAGTCTTACACAAATTTTTGCTATTGATCATTTGATTTGGTTGTATGACTGATACAGAGATGTCAAATTTATGCAATGTCTTAAAGTGTAATAGAGTACTACTACAAATAATCTTACGCAATCTAATATTCTGCAGATTGTCTAGGATTTTCAATTCTTCAACACCTCACAGATTTGAACAGATGATTTGGATTAACTAAGGAAAGATCGCCTACCATAAGACTGTAAGAGTTCTGCTTCGTAGAGGCTTCAATCCCCATCTGCCTTACCCTTCCTTTCCTTTGCTGGAAGGTCTCGCCTCCGTACCAAGAAAAAGATGCTAATATTCCTCCTGTAACAGAGGTGTGTAAGGCGTCTAGGATCGGAGATTTGCATATAGGCCTGTGTACCGTTGCTACTG
>JAYJMB010031208.1:0-36160 GCA_036873735.1 Pouteria campechiana
TTGTCCGCTTTGGGCCGCAGCCCACACGGTTTTGTCCTCTGGGACTATCCCCTCGGGGCCTCCCCAAAAGGCGCCTCGCTGGACTATCTAGAACCTCCACTTATAGCCCAGGACTCCCTTCCTTGGCTTTCTGATGTGGGAAGTGTCACAGATTGAACATAGTTTATCCTCAAAATATATTTTTTATAGAAAAATATATTTTATTGTTTGAGTTTGATGATTTGATTATATTTTGTTCTTTAAGTTTAATAGTTTAAATATTACATGAATTAATTATATATAGTGTATGATTTATTATATCATAATCTTTCAATCCTTACTTGAACCCAAAGTTAACCCGTATATATAAGGTCAGGATTAAAGTTGTAAAAATATTATAAAAGTGACGGTTGGAACAAGGTTGAAAAAACTCAAAACCGGCACATACCTACAAGGCTACGGGTCTTACACCCAAACTCATCAGTGTCAAACAGCGCATGGCGAAAAGTGGCGCACCTGGTCTAATGGAAACGCCGTTTACAAGGAACAAGGAGTGTTATCTGCTGACGTTTGTAACTTTTCAGAGTGCATGTGTAATTGTTACATTAGAACATGCACCACAGGTGGAGATGGCGTGCCTCCAAGGATGGAGTTTGCGCGTAAAACTATGAGAGTTATTCACGTGACATTTTTTTATAATTTTAAAAATATAAATAATATGATTATTTTTTAAGATTAAAATTATTTATAAACTTTTAATAAAAATAAATAGTTGAATAGTAAATTATATAGGTTATAAAAGATAGATAGTAAAGATGAATATTTTTCTTATTAAAATAATTAAATTTATTTTATTTATCTAATTTAATAAATCTACTATTTATAAATACACTAGTACAAAATGTTTATCAACATTAAGATGAATTTTATAAAGATCGTGATTGCTAAATATTTGATTTCTTCTTCTTCTCATTTAATATGACATAGTTATATATTAAGTATGTAAATGGATCGTGTCTACTAAAAATATTAAATGGGACGTTTAATAGTAAAAAAATATATATCACTCTAGCATGAATAAATTTTTTTTATCTTTTATTGATCTATTATTAGATCATATATCTAATAAATAGATAATATATCAATAGAAAATTTCTGTACAATGATATAATTATGTTAATAGTAAAAGCATTCATATCCATTATTTTTTTTTATAATTCATATGAATTTATAATTTGAATATTTTTTATATTAAAAAATATATAGAACTTTGTAGGTGATTATAATTTTTAAAATTAATTATCTAATTTATATTTTTAAGATTATAAGAAATTAGTTTTATAACTCCAACTTAATGCAAACTCATAGATATAATTTCCCAATAATTTATTTGTAGAATCAAAACTATTTATGAAAATTTAAATGTGATATTTTAACACTTAATAATTTTATTAAATAAAATATATAAATAAGTCATTAAAAGATAAAATTAGATATTTCATGGTCAACACATTATATGGCCTATCTTTATGTGAATACAAATTTGTATATTTTAATTGTTTATTATTGAACTATGTATATAATAAACTAGATAACATATCTAATAGAAAATAAATTCAATAAAGTAATATAATTATTTTAATAATAATAATATTCGTATTTACTACATATCCTTCATAACCCATGTAATTTTATTATTCAACTATTTACTTTTATTTAAAATTTAATAAATAATTTTCATCTTAAAAGTAATCATCTTATTTTATTTTTAAAATTGTAAAAAAATTTGAAAAATAAGATGACGCTACGAAATCCTTTAACTCCTTGTTCACTCGCAAATTCCCTTAAAGGAGTCTTCTAATTGTTCCAGCATCCCAAAGTGCAAAAGGCTAAATGGCGATCCATGGTTGGTGAAATGCAAGGGTAATATGTTGAATTACCAAAATACTGCAAAATAACAAAGAAAACAAAAATTAGAAAAAATAAGAACAATCCTTCTACCCTATATATGAGAAAACGCCTACCGATGAAAACGGCCAACTATAAAATATATACTGAATTATTTATTTTAAATATATAAATATGGGAAATACTCTAGGGTTGATTTTTATGATCAAGTTTCATTTGAGCCCATATTGATGATTATATGAGATCCAAGTCGACTATTAGTCTTATCATTAGCCTTTTAGTCATAGTTTTACTTACGTGAGTCATAAAATTGAATCATTTACTAATATTTTATATACTTTTAACTAAGCATTCAAACTTTCTAATATAATCATTTACTAATGATTTGTATACTTTTAACTAAGCATTCAAACTTTCTAATATATTCATCCACAGCAACATAAATGACTTTACGTAATGCCAATTTTGGCTGCATTAAGGCAAAATTTAGTTGCATTTAGACAAGTGAAACCAAAAAAATTCACTACCAGTTCGTTACACAGTTCACTGCATACACCTTGTCGCAATTACCCAAATGCAGCCATATTTCCAATTTGCTATATTTAATTTTTTATTTTTTGCAATCATTTATACATAGAAAAGGCAACCGTTATGTTAACTACATTTACTTATATGCAACCCATATTTCACTATATTTAGTTTAAATGTTGTACAATATTTGACTGCATATGATACCATCATTTGTAAAAAAATAATATTACATGCAGCCATAGGTTTGTTGCATATATCTTTACCTAAATGCAACCAAATTTTTGCTCCATTTGTACAATTTTTTTTACCATTTTAAAATTTATAACAAATCCCTTTTTATAATCCATAGATGCAGATTATGAACCTGCCCACCTTTTAAAACCTATTTTACATATTCATACTTCAAGTACAATAAAATTTTAAATCTCAAAATTCATATATATATGTATATATATTACAAAATCATTTTGCATATAAACCTATTTAAAGTTTGCCCATTCACAATCAATAATTATTTTCAACATAAATATATTTACAATACATGAGGTCTATCTTTAAAAAAAAGCTTGACAAATTATAAAAAAAAAAAAAAGGATGGCTCATCCACCTTGCTTCTGCCACATGCCTTAGCACCACCAAATGAAACAACTGTACATGACAATTGCAAATAGTTATTAGATTTATAACATGAAACAAAGCTTAAATTGCATGTATATAGAATGGATAAGAGTTATCTTGATTAGGCCCTTGCACAATATCCTATTAAAACATGGCTCAACTTGCACTATTTAGCATCTAGTGGAAAATTATTTCACATACATGTAAAACCACTTAAATAAGTTTGTTAGCTTTAGAACCATTATAATGTACTAAGATCGAAGTCAAAACTCTTATTAAGTACAATTCCTTCCACCTATAAATATAACTAATTAATACAAATAATAATAACATAAATTGAGGTGATTCTGAAAAAGGATTTATAAGAGAGGGTTGGTCAAAAATCCTCAATCATCATCAAATACATGGAATTCATGAATTTAAACTATTCGTTCTGAATCCTAAGAGAGAAATGTCTACATTTGCTGTTTTAAAAAGCCCACCAAAGGATTCTTTAAGCAAAAGCTTCAAACTCTTGAACAACGCTGCTCAGATAATTCCAATTAAGATTCCTAAACTTAATCCATGCCACTGAATGATTTTAAGCACTAGTAACATAGAAATAGCCACTAAGATTTCTGATGGTTTTCTAAATAAACCTTCAACCATGAGCTACAATTAAAAAGGATGCTTCACATGAGCCTACAAAAATTCAATTCCTACAATTCCAATTGACATTACCGTGATCAGCATACCTGCTAATAACACCTTTCTACTTTTGGCATTCATTCAGGTCTTAGCCTAGTGGCATGGGTGGCAATTACTATTCACTAAACCCATTATAGAATTGATAGCAATTCACTAAAGCTGACCCTAGAAGAGTCATTTTCTGACTCTTCTAGCAAAAAGAAAGAAGACCCCATTTCTCCAATCCACCGTTGAAAAAACATGATTACAAAATTTTTATTTTTTTTCCCTAGTAGAGGAAAAAGAAGAAGTTCCAAAAGAATTCAAAAGAGCATCAGGGGCTTGGCACCAATTTTGTAAGATCCCAAGCCCAACTAGATCCTCAACTAGTTCCTCACATTGTTTAACAAATTGCACATTTTAAAGTGTATGTTTTATTTCATGAATTGTAGCAAATTAAAAAGTGCAATAGAAAGTAAAAAGAGAGCATACCTTTTTTGGCAGCAAAGCGATTGCTAATTATTACAGGAGGTATCCCAGCTAGAACTGAATATTTGAATTGAAAATTTGGCAGGAAAACTACCAAGAGTATCAAAATTTTCAAATTTTTACTTTTACCTCAAAAAACAAGGACTGTAAAGAAAATGTCTTGTTAGTCCTTCATGGTGAAGACATCAATTCCTTTTCTGATGTCATGCTTCCTGTAGGAATCATTTCCTTTTGGTTCTTGTCTTCTTCTTCTTCTTGTTTCTTTTCTGAATGTATAGGGTAAATTATTACAGCAAATTAGAAATTGGAGATATAACAGAACTTTAGCACTCTAGAGAAAAGCCCAAGGCTAGAAAATGGACATCAAGCACAAGTCAAAACCAGACTGTATTGGGAAATGAAACAAACAAAAAATGTGGCATCCTCCATCACATGAGATTCTGCCAACTCAAACAGGGCTACGAGCATCAGAATGGCTTCTCTTGGGATTTGGACAGCTGAAATGAGGTGAGTGCCAATGAGTGACCTCTTCAGCTGTAGCTGTCTAATGAAAATTCATGTATGGCATTCATACAATATGTTGACAGATAACTGAAATCCCAAAGATAAAAGGCTAAAATGCAGATTGCTGTTGGTAAATCAGTGATTCTAGTGGAAAAGAATGCATTAGTTTCATTCAAGACAAGGTCACCTACACAATCTACAGAAAGCATCAAGGCGCAAATTTGCAAGAACATGAAGGACAAGGTTCTTTTCATACCTTGATAAGTTCCTCTTGCATTTCAAGGTATTCCAGTTTCCTTCTTCCCTCTGAGACAGAATCCTCAGAAGGCAAAGAAGTGACACCCACAGTGTCAACAACCTCATCCGGCAGAGAAGATAGTGTGGCTTGTACAGCCTCCTCAGGCCTCACCTTTCCGGACACCTTAAAGGCTCTGAAAAAGTAGATGTCATTAGTACTCAGTATAAAGCTAAGAAAACAAAAAACAACAGTTCAGACAGAACATTCTGGGACTTCATTACCTAGAAAGAGTCAAGAGAGAAGATGGCATAGAATGGTTAAGAGATAAGTACAACCAATCACGAAGCTGCATAGACAAGTTAACATTTAGAAGGCAATCAAGCTAAACTGCTACTAAAACCTGTTGTAGTCGAACATCAAAGGTCCATCAAGATGCCTTTCCTTCACCATAATTTTTCCAAATAGCATAGAATGGCATAAGACATCTCTAAAACAGAATGAAGGAAACAAACCAATTGCCATGCATGTTCTTGCTGTAGAATCCATAGGAAGTCAAATCCCAAAACAAAAGGCACAGATTCAAAAAATTAAATCCGAATCTATTCTTACCCAATTCAAGTGCAAAATTGTCAATCCGGAAAATCCAAAAAGAGCGGAAAAGAAAGGGAAAAGCGGATTCCTTTAGCAGAAAGTAAAGAAAGAAAGATCAACGACGTTTCGAAGGACCGAAATCACCTGGATGCTCATCGCCTTCTTGTTGGATTCCAGCTGACTTCCTGCAAACGCCATCGGAAACAATCGAAAATCAGCCTAGATGAGAGAGAGAGAGAGAGAGAAAGAGAGAGAGAGAGAGAGAGAGAGAGAGAGAGAGAGAGAGAGAGAGAGACGTAATCTACGAAGAATAGATGAGACAATGTTGTCCAACACCAAGGAAATCCCTAAATGTTCACGCAGAGGCAAAGCAAATCGACGCTCGACGTCAAGGTGAGCCACTCACAGCCAAGGGTAGTGGGAGTGCTGCCGGAGACAAAGGCGATGACGCTGTCGGCGTCAATGGCAGCCAGTGTCCTTGGTTTGGTGCCGCTGGGTACCTCTCGGTTCTCTGTCTGGCGGGCAGAGGCAGGAATGGTTGGAAAAGTGGGAAATGGGGAAAGCGGAAAGGTTCTAGAAGTTCTCGCCCACAGCTAATGGGCCTCAAAAATTGAAGCGTAGCAGCGCTGGTTTGGGCGCCGCAACGCTGCACTCGCTGGAAATGGGGGGAGGAATAGCGCAACAGCGCTCTGGACGCTGGAATTTTGTGGAGCTAGTAGCGAAGCAGCCCTCAAAACGACCAAATTTTAATTCATGTTATATGCAAAAATTTGAATCATTAAATATATATACTTGATTAGCTGCGTTAAACACTATTGTTTCAATTATTTTGTTTATTCTAGGAATCATATCAGGCTATATATAACTTAAATCATTAAATATTTTTTTATTATCAAATAAATAAAAAATACATACTCAACCATTTAAAAGTAGTTCAATTGACATATTTAAATAAACCAATGTTTTTTTACTTTAAAAACCATATGTATTTTTGGGATGGAATGTGACACATGGAATGTCAGTTTAGGGTTGTGTGAATTCCAAAAAAAATTGTATTTAATTTATTTAAAAAGATGGCTCAGCAACTGATTTTGTCTTTTTATTCTTGTCAAGCTTGCATCTATCTCCATCGTAAAATTCTAAATTGAATTTTGTTCCTAGCCCACCTATTTTTCTTCCATGATAGCTCTTCTTCATGACATGACCAATATTACTGATTGATCTATTGATCCGTTGCTGCTAAAATCCACAAATGCATAAATCCTATTATAGTTTTTGTAAAACAAAAGGCTTTAGTTTAAAGCATGTTTCATTGAACTTTTACTCTATACATATGTGTATATATATATATATATGAGCAATTTTCTAATGAAATTGTTTTTGAAAAATAAAAGGCTTTAGTTTATATCATTTATATGCATATTTTGAATCATTAAATATATATTCTTGATTGATGAATTAATCACGAATTCCTTTCAAATAAAAAGGTAGGATATATTATATATATAATATATATGAATATTTACTTTACACACACACACACACATATATATATATATATGTAAAGTAAATATTTTAATTTATACAACTTTAAAGTAGTCATTTATGTGTGTAAATTATATTCTATTGATGTAATTTTAAATTAATTAAATTGCTTTTTTAAAAATACCAAGTGCCGTCAATATTTGGCTACCTTTAATACTAAACACAGTCATTGTAGAATGGTTGCCTTTACGTAATACTAAATGTAGTTATTTTTGCATTAACTGCATTTGTTATTAAACATAGTCAAATTTTTGGTATTAAACACAAAGAAAATTTTTATTGTATTTGGTGTTAGCAATAATAAATATTATTACCATCAATTATTTTATTTAATTTAGGAATCAAATCATACTATATATAATATAATTCATTAAATATATACCGCCTTATCCAAAAAATAAAAATACATACCAAACCCACGAAAGGTTAAAATAAATTAATTAATTTATCTTTTTAAAAATACCTAACGCAGCTAATATTTGACTATCTTTAATACTAAATGCAGCATTTAGGTTAGTTGCCTTAAAGTAATACTAAATGCAACCATTTTGGGTGGACAGTATTTGTTATTAAATGTAGCCAAACTTTTGGCTGCGTTTGGTATCAAACGTAGCAAAATTTTTTACTACATTTGGTGTTAGCAATACTAAATATTATTATCATCAATTATTTTATTTAATTTAGGAACCAAATCATATTATATATAACCTAATTCATTAAATATATACTGCCTCATCCAAAAATTAAAATATACATGCTAAACCAATTAAAAGTTAAAATAAATAAATTAATTTACTTTTTTAAAAATACCAAACGCAGCAAATATTTGGCCACCTTTAATACTAAATGCAGCCATTACAAAATGGATGTATTTAGTGTTAAAAGTAGCTAAAATGCTGGCTACATTTAGTGTTATTTAGTTAGCTACATTAAATATTATTATTTCCATTATTTTGTTTAATTTAGGCATCATATTATATATAACCAAATTTACTTTTATCATATTAATATATATATATATATTAAATATATATATTTTATCATCAAACAAATAAAAAATAAATACTCAACCATATAATAGCAGTTTAATTGACATGGTTAAAATAAACAAAGTAATTTACTTTTTTTGAAATATCAAACGCAACTATTTTGTGTTGGCTACCTTTATGTAAAACTAAATGTAGTCAATATTAAACGCAATTAACGTTTTGGCCACATTTAATACTATTTGGGTTGTTCCCAAATTGAGTGTTGATGTGGCTCTCTAGACAATCCCACTTTGAATTCTACAAGACTAGAACAAAAGTCAGAGGACAATGGGGGTATTCTCAGCATGAACACTTCGATGCTCAAGTTAGTAAGAGATTCTTTTAAGGATGAGGAGATGGTAATAAGAGCTTGTGTTTTAATGCACATACCTAGATATATTTATAGTTTAGCATGGATGTATAGTCGGAATGTGTATATAGCTTGTATACAAATGGGATAAGGATTCTCGCCTAGAGAAAGATTCTAGAGGGATACTAATACTGAGTCCTAGTCTCATAGGATTACGTAGTAGTTGAAATAGATATCCTAAATAAAGTAGGAATCTGACATAGCGTGGTGCTAACTGGATAATCGGGTATCTGTGTTATATTTTCTTAACACTAGTCCCTCTTAGTGCACGCCTTTGATGTAGCCCTATTCTCTAGTACTTGTATGCTCTTCCATAAAGCATGCTTGCATCACTGTGAGTTCAATCCATAGGGATGTTTTAGGAGATTCGGGAGCCTGTTGGTCGGTTCCACACAGGGGATTCGTACTTCTGAGGACTAGTTTCATCGACTGGAATGCTCTTGTGGGTCCACACACCTTTGGCTTAATTCCGCTCTAAGGGACCCATAAGTTCTTGGACTAATTCAGCAAACTAGAACACTATGAGGGATCCACGAGACTTTGGCTTGGAGCGGCCTTTCGTGTCTTTTCAGCATTTTTGAAATCTATCAGTGGTCATTTCATGACAATTTTATTGGTACGAGCATTACTCTTCATTACCTCTACTCATCCATGTGTACAAGGCTGACAACTTTATTGGTACACTCCTCGTTACCTCCACCCGTCAATGTGTACGTGGTTTAAATGCAAGGGGACGAAAAAGTGGCGTCAGTTTTCAGTTTTCACGAAGTTCCAAGCTGGCAGTGTCGGTTTGCACGAAACCCTAAGCAATTTAGTGAGGGAGCGTCTATAAACTGCCATTGCGATAGTGTGGAACCATTTACTGCTCTCCATCCCAGCACGACTCTCCCATCTTCTTCCTTGGTAGTGTCTCTCCTTTGGACCCTCTTTCTCCTTTAAACCAATTTTCTCATAATTTCCCCCAATAGTAGTTGAGAGATTGCATTCGCGTCTTTCTGACAGTGTCGTAGATGCGTTTCGAACCTACCCATTGCCAGTGGGGATGAGCCGAGTATTTCCCGAGCCAACAGATCTTCCCTAGCACCGTCGGTTCCTATTTCTTTAAGTTCCATTAGGGCGAGGTTTCACCTGGATCAGGGTAACTTCATCCTTGCCCTTTTTCATAGCTACCACATCTCCCCAGGACAATTGGTCTCAAACCTTTGGCATTACATAGTGTCCCTTTTCCATTGGGCCTTAGGGAGATTTCTGTGTTTTCTTTCTTCATGTTTTCTTCTATTTTCACCTTGCATAAGGCTCCTCACTCATCTTACTATTTCTACCTCATTCCCCACCCTCCATGGTGGAAATTGTTCTAGCAGACTTTGGACTTAGATGATGATTGGAAAAGTTATTGGACTTGGGTTAAGTCTGCTGAGGGCTTCCCTTTTCCCATAGTCTAGAGTACCTCCCCAAGACATGGGATAACTTTTCTTTCTCAACTAGAGCAATATAACTTATATCTCCTTAGGTATAGGTTAATGTCTCTAGGTGCTCTAGTAGTGGACGCTTTCACCATTACCGAGCATTGTCGCCAAGCGAACTTTCAGTGTGGCTTCTTGGGTCAGGACCCTATTCCTCTGTGGGGGGCTCTTCTTTCTCTGTTTTCTGAGTTGAAGTTTATCATTGAAAGTGAGTATAAACTCATTACTCCCATTCATTTTGTTGGTCCTTGGGAGGCTCCTTCCATAGTCTCTGCTTCTTTCACTGATCCGGGTCCTTTTGTCATGCTTGCTTCCTCCGCCGCGCCAGGGGCGGGTCTATCAAAGCGATAGAGGATTAAGGTCACTGCTAGCAGGTGGATTCCTTCCGATGCTTCCTCTCCTTCTCCTTCTTCTGGATCCCTTGGGGAGGGATTAACGGATCCGAAACCACTCAATGTAATACATTTTCCTAGTGGGGGTCCCTTTAGGATTTCTTTAGGCGAAAGCTCTCCTTCCCCTTTGTCATCTTCCCCTGAGGCTTCCAATCATCCTAGGGGAGTGGATCAACTCTCTTCTCCTCGTCTCAGGCTGACTTTCGAGGAGACTCTAGCTTCTGGAGGAGATTTAAATGGACTCCTAGGTGGGGTGGTCCCCCCTCATCTGTTAATCTTGTCTTCGCTCTCTCTTCTTCAATGACAATTTTCCCATCTGTTGGTTTTGCTTTGGCGAATATTTCTTCTATTTTGCCTTTTATAGCAATGTCTTCGCCACATTCTGCGCCTCCTTCTCCTGTTCTTTTGGTGCCTCCTTCAAAATCAGCTTTGGTTGAAGATACATCTCCGGAGGTGGCTGCAGATAGGATGCCAGAGACCTAGGGGAGGTCAAAAGAGGTGGAGTGCCAACAAGAAGTGGTCGTGTTGGTGCCTTAGTCTGCCACTACTACGGCTTCTCGCTTATCTACTACTTTTGTCGGTGAGTTCTTTTTCCTTTGTCTGTATGCATCCTTTATTTCTTCCTTATATTCATTTCTATACTCTTTCTTTCTGCGTTTTTTTTTTGTAGGCTTATTTTCATCTGACCGCTTGGCTCGTGCACTAAAGTGTCCATACTTGGGCCCCAACCTAGATCTTCTTGCTCAGTGCCTCCAATGTGAGGCTAAAAGTTCAAGCGGACAAGTGTCACCTCCCGGATTCAGCTCCATCAGTGGGACTGCCACTTTCGAGAGTTAGAGCTCCTCCCAATCTTTTATTTTAGTCAATGTTATTCCTACTGATAGGACACCAATAATGTTCCCACTAGAGAACCCGACAATGGCGGCTGTCTTCATTGTCAAGCTTGCCTACTCTAGAGACCGTTCCCGGGCTAATGCATCTAGATGGGATGGCTTGCTGGTGGATTTTGCCCTAGACATTCTGCGACACATAATTAGAAAGCAAGGCTTCATTAATCAAATGGAGTGCGTAATGCAACAGCTCATAGTTGCTCAGGAGCAATGGGATGCTGCCATCATTGAGTTTTCTGTTGCGATGACGGAGTTAAAGGAGGAGCGGATTTGTTTCAACAAACCAAAGGGGACCATTCCAAACTTAAAGTAAGGGAGGATGAGGTTTTGGCGGGCCGAGACATTGCAGTGCTCGCGCAGAAGGAAGCTAAAGATGCCCTTAAGATGGTAGAGGCCGAGCATGATGCTGCAGTGCTAGCGCAAAAGGAGGTCGAAGACTCCTTGAAGAAGGTCCAGGCTGAGCATGACGCCGCTATTGCAGATATCAATGCCAAGGTGGAGCAGCTAGCAAGAGTGGAGGTAGAAGCTGTTGGGTGGGAGGAGTCTCTGCGGTAGGAGGTTAGCATTTGGAAAGTGTAGCATACCATAGAGATTACTCAAATCTGCCAATTACGTTTAGAGCAGCTGACAGCAAAGCCAGAGTGCAAGGAGGCATTGTTGGAGCAGATGCTAAACTATTTTACACAGGCCTTTAACTTTTGTAAAAAGAAAATAGCTATAAAATTCTTTCAGATTGACTTAGAAGATGTACAACTAGACAAGGAAGATTCGTAACTGTGATGATTAATAAAAACTTATATTTTTTCTTTTGTGTTTTGTAGTATGTGTGGAATATTTGTGTGAATGAGTGTATGATCATAAAATATGTGTGGAATACTTATGTATATTTTCTTTCTTACTTTGTGTCTTTCGGTGTTCGCCGAAGGGCTACTTGCCTGACCGAAAGTGCACATTTTTGTAGAAGGATCTGAAGTGTTGTTGGCCTTTGGTTAGTTGCTCCTCCTTGGTTGGGTGTGTAGAGGAAACAGAAACTCCTTCTAGTTGGGCATGTAGCGTGACCAGGAACTCCTTCTATTCAGGCTGCAGTAGGACCAGAAACTCCTCTTGATAGGGTCATAGTAGGACTAGGAACTCCTCCTGGTTGGGCATATAGCGAGACTAGGAACTCCTCCTAGTCGGGTCATAGTGGGACTAAGAACTCCTCTTAGTCGGGCATATAGCGGGACTAAAAACTCTTCCCAGTTAAGCTATAGCAGGAGCGAGAACTCTTCTTGGTCGGGCATATAGCGAGACTAAGAACTCCTTCTAGTTGGGAATATAGTGGGACCAAAAATTCCTCACAATTGGGCCATAGTGAGACTAAGAACTCCTCCTAGTCAGGCATATAGTGGGATTAGGAACTCCTTCCAGTCAGGCCATAGCGGGACCGGAAACTTATTCGAGAAGAGAATCATAAAACATCTTTATTAATTTGCTGAATTGGTTGTACATAGAAACAAAAATTTGGAAGGGGATATTACTAATAATATATCCTCGAATGTTCTGTATTCCAAGTTCTCAGAATGCTCCTTCCATTTAGCCTTTGTAGTCAATAAGCGCCATTATCTAAGGCTTTAACTACCCTATATGGTCCTTCCCAGGACCAAGTAAGCTTTCCTTTCATGTAGGTAGGGTTGCTAATGAATGCCTTCCTTAGCATCAGGTCTCCTTCTTTGAAGTTTCTTGCTTTAACCTTTTGATCATAGTATTGCTTGACCTGGGCTTATTTTTAAGTCATCAAGACTTGGGAGTTGTTTCTTATTTCCTTTAGCAGATCCAAGTTAGTTTTTAAAACCTCAGTATTGACCTCTTCATTGAAATTAGCGGTTCGAGTGGAGGAGATTTTTGGTTCTATGGGGATCACCACCTCAAATCCGTAAGTAAGTATGAAGGGATACTCGCCTGTTGACCTCTTTAACATTGTCCTCAATACCCATAATACTTTTGGGAGCTTTTGGAACTAGCTATCTCTAGAGCCTTTTATCTTTTTTCTTAGGCCGGTTATAATATTTTTGTTAGTGGCTTCTACCAAGCTGTTTATCTAGGGGTATGTTACGAAAAAGAACTTTTATCGGATCCTATGTAAGGTGCAAAATTCTTGGAATGACTTGCTTTTGAATTATATTCCATCATTCGTGATGAGGACTCTTGGGACTCCGAACCTGCACATTATGCTTTGCATTAGGAAGCTGTTGGCTTGTTCTATTGATATTGATCTGGTTGCTTTGGCTTTTGCCCATTTGGTAAAGTAATCTATGACAATGAATATGTACTTCTTCCTCCCGACTACTGGGGGGGAAGGGTTCTAAGATGTTCATTCCCCATTGGTAGAAGAGACATGGGCTACTGATTATCAAGGGCTAATTTGCTGATAGTTGAGGGATGGAGGCATACTTCTAGCACTTGTCATGTTTTTTGATACATTTTTTTGGAATCTGTAACCATTGTGGGCCAGAAGTATCCTTGCCTCGCTACTTTCAAAGTTAGGGTCTTGGCTCCTATGTGGTTCACGCATTCCCCCTCATGTATTTGTTTGAAGATCTCCTTTCCTTCCCTCTCAGTTATGCATCATAGATACGAGTGCGAATGTCCTCTCCGATAGAGCTTGTTATCTAAGTAAATAAAATTCACAACAAAGCATACTAGTTTTTTTGCCTCTATCGGATCCATTAGTTTTTCTCCTCTCTTTAGATATGCATAGACAAGATCCATTCAAGAGAATTCCACATCTTTTATTACCGTTTGCTCGATCTTGGGAACACTAGAGCCAAGAGGTGTTCCAGTAGAATAATTTTTCATGGGAGAAAAGAGAATGTTGTGGCCAGCTTCAACAGTCTGTCCACCTATTCATTTTCTTCTCTTAGTATTTGTATGATATCGATTTTGTGGATTGGTCCCAGCATAGTTTTAGCGGCCGACAAGTATTGTTTCATGAATGGCTCCTAGGCTCCATATTCTCCTGTCAGTTTTTCACCATGAATTGGGAATCGTTGTAGATGACTAATTTGCTAATTTTGAGTAATTAAGTGATCCTGAGGCCTGCTAGAAGAGTTTCATACTTGACTCCATTATTGGTCATAGGGAAGCGGAATAGTAATGCATATTCAATTGTGTGTCCTTCAAGGCTTTGAAGAATGAGTTTAGCTCCGGCACTGTCCTTGCTAGATGAACTATTTACATGTAGATTCCAATGAGGGGAGTTATCTAATAGCGAATCCGTTTCCATTGTAGGGGGCTCGTATAGTTCTCCCACTTTTGTTGCCATTGGCGCTTGGGGCGGATTCGCTTCTTGAGCGGGATCCATCAGCCTTATGACTGTCAAAATTGTTTGCTTTCATTTTTTTGTCCGCTTTCCTATGCATTTGACTGGGAAATCAACTAGGATTTGGCCTTTGATTTTTATCCTTGGTATAAGCTCAATGTCAAACTAGCCAAGTTCTACGGACCATTTGATGAAGTATCTTGATAACTCTATTTTTTGTAGGAGTTGCCTGAGTGGTTGGTCTGTGTCGACTCAGATTGGATGACCTTGGAAGTACAGTTAGAGCCTTCTTGTGGCAATTACTAAAGGATAGACAATTTTTCGATAGTAGGATACCTTATATTTGCATCTATTAAGATCTTGCTGACATAGTATACAGGTTTCTGAGTTTCGCTTACTTTCTAAATAATGCTGTTGTTATGGTTTTGAGTCCATTAGAAAGATAGAGGTATAAGATTTTTTCTTTCTCTAGTACGCTTAGTAAAGGGATAGCGGCTAGATATGATTTGAGTTCATTGAAGGCATTTTGTATTTCCTTACTGATTTCTTCTTTGTCTGAATTTGTTGATGCTCCCATTCAGAGCGCTTTAAAGAATGGGAGGCTTCTTTCTATAAATTTAGATAAGAACCTGTTAAGGCCACTAATCATTCTATCAAATGTTGGAGCTCTTTGTTATTACTGGGCTCGTCATGTCTCGGATGACTTGGATTTTTTCAGGATTTGCCTTGATGTCCCTCTATGAAATTAAGAATTCCAGTAATTTTCCTAATACAACACCAAAAATGCACTTATAGGATTTTAATTTCATCATGTAGTTCTTAAGGGTTTGAAATGTTTCTTCTAGGTCCTAGATTTGGTGATTCTGAGTCTTGCTTTTCACCAATACATCATCAACGTACACTTCCATATTCTTGCCAGTTTGGTATTTGAATAAGTTATTCACCATTCTTTGATAAGTGGCTCCAACATTTTTTAATATGAATGACATCACTTTGCAGCAAAATGTGCTGACGTTATTGATAAAGGCGATCTTTTCTTAGTTTGGCTTGCATCTGGATTTGATGGACCCTGAGAAAGCATCCATAAAAGTGAGCAATTCATGGCTAGTGGTAAATTCTACTAGCTAGTCAATGTTGGGGAGAGGATAATTGTCTTTTGGACATGCATTGTTGAATAGGGTGAAGTCCACACACATATGTTATTTTTCGTTTGCGTTCTTTACCATGACTACATTGGTTAGCCATTTAGGATATTGCACTGGTTTGATGAATCTGGCTTTAAGCAATTTATCTACCTATGCTACAATGACTTTTTTATTCTCTTATGAGAATAGTCTCTTCTTCTATCTGATTGGTTTGTGGGTATCGTCAATAGCTAGCTTATACGAGATGATCT
Organism: Pouteria campechiana; assembly: GCA_036873735.1. NCBI lineage: Eukaryota > Viridiplantae > Streptophyta > Magnoliopsida > Ericales > Sapotaceae > Pouteria > Pouteria campechiana. The sequence goes on from JAYJMB010031208.1 coordinate 15,910, forward strand.
ACGGATCTAGTTCAAGCATATTAGAGGGTTCCCAAGCGAACACGTTAGCATTCTTTTTGAGTAGTTTTATTAACTCTTGGCAAAGCGGGGCCTCTAGGGTAGAGCTGATCTAAACAGTTCTTTCCTTGGAGTTGAGAACCAGCGAAATCGTCTCCAATGGTTCTATTAGCTCGCTCTTAGTGATTTGTTGATTGTCTCTAGTGTCTATGGTATCGATCTACATATTCCTTGATACCTTCTCCTTCATTGATATTTCGTAATACCCTTGGGCAATCTTTTCGTCTCTTTTGGCTGTATATATTCTGCCAGATGCAGAGAATTTAATAGCCAAGTGGTATATAGATATCACTGCCTTCATTTTATTAAGGCCTGGACGTCCTAGGATGATGTTATATGCTAAGGGTATGTTTGCTACTATGAAATTTAGGGGCATAGTAGTCCTTTCGGGGCTATCTCCTATTGTGAAAAGGAGAGTGATGATGCCTTCTGGGTATACTTTGGTGAAGTCTATCAGAAGCCCCTCTACTACTCGCAAAGCTTTTTTGCCAATCTGCATCTTTTTGAAATAATGGAAGAATAGAATGTTTGGAGATCCGCCATTGTCTACTATAATCCTTTTTACTTGGAAATTGGATATTATTGCTGTGATAACTACCACATTATCCTATCCTCCGGATCTGCTCGTCATGTCATCCTCAGAGAAGATAATTGAAAAATCTTTTTCTTCTCTCTTCAGTTTGGAACTCTTTTTGACCAAGTTCAGATGTTCTAGAAGCATTGGAGACCTAGCAGTGGGAACTTCAGTGATGATGTTGATGATTCCTATTGTGGGTTGATTGACTTCCATTGCGGTGTCTTTGTCATCTCTTCTTGCTATAGCATCATTTTGAAACTGACCCTCTCTCATCTCTAGTGCTCTCTGGGGGTAGCTTGTTAGATAATGCAGCAACCTTCCACCTTTTATGAGCTTCTCAATTTCTTTTTTCAGGATGCAGCATTCTTTTGTATCATAGTATATATCTTTATGATACAGGCAGTATTTGTTGGCATCAAGGTGGTACCTGCTTTTGATGGTGGGTGAGTTGTGGATCTGATATCCCTGCTTTTGGATTTCATGGATAACATGTGCTGCAGGGCTATTAAGGGGAGTCATGGGTGCCTTTGATGGCCTGCCCCAGGCAGACCCATAACTCTTGTTATCCCAATGTTATTGGGTGTGTGTGTGTGTCTGTGGGGGGGGGGGGGGGGTGTGGGGGGTGTCCCAATGTCTTAGGGAAGAGCGATCGATTCGACGTCTAAGGGGAGAAAGGTCGTCCCGATGTCTTGAGGGAGAGCGACTCTATCTTCTCTTAGTATTTTCATCCTCTTCAATATACCAATTTATGGCTTCCAAGAGTTTTGAGTAGTCCTTGGGAGGCTATAGGCGTAACTGGTACCTCACTTTGGTATCTAAAATACCATCCTGTAGCACTTCTAACATGACATTATGCTTCAACTTCTCTATATCGAAAGAGTGGCGGTTGAACCTGTTGACATACTCATGAAGGGTCTCATTTTCTCTTTGTTTTACCGATAACAATGACCCTAAAGTTGTCCTCTGCCTTTATTGGCTGATGAAGCATTTTCGGAACTACTCTAGGTCATCAAAAGAGCTAATTGATTCTGGGGTCAATGTCTGGTACCACGATAGTGCTGCTCCCTTGAATGTCGAGGGGAAGGCGTGATACTTTATGACATTTGAGACCCCTACCAGGGTCATTTGCCCATTGTACCTAGTAAGGTGGTCATCTGGATCCATAGTGTTACTTTAAGCTTTCAATGATGGCATTTTGAATCTCTTCAGAATTAGTTCCTCTAGGATCCCGTGGATGAAAGAGGAATGCTTTGTATGTTGCCTCTCCATATGCATCTGAGTGTTCCTTCTTTCGTACCTCGTCATGTGGTCCTTAGGGAACTTTTTCAACTCAGGGTAAGAGGAAGCCTCCATTTCTTGGGTGGAAGTTTCCTATCTTTAGACCGATTATGGGATGCTATTGACTGCCCTAACTGGGTGCTCGCTTGCTTCTTGCTCCACCGGTTCCCTAAGAGCATGAACGATGATGGGGGTTGTCGGTTGTTCCGCAGGAAGAAAGTTAGTAAGTTGCGCTCCAAGGTCTGAAGCAGTAGGCATGGGACCTACCACCGCGTGGTTTTGAATTCATTCTTGACCGAATCAGCCTGAGGATGGGATGGCCGAGGAAGGATTTCACCCACAGGGTTGCCTTGTCCCTGCATGAATTGTTGCATCATTTGCTGCATTATACCTTACATCATCTATTGTATTGCTTGTTGACTTATAGGACCAGGTTGGTCTAACAAGTCCCTAGATGATGCTATACTACCATTTTGGTTAGACATGGAAGGTATATTGTTGATTGTAGCAAGAAACAAGAGAGCATTTATGTTGCCTTGAATATCGTCTGACATCTTTGGGCTTTTCTAAAAATATTCCCACAGACGGCGCCAATGTTTGGGTCGTCCCCAAACGGAATGTTGATGTGGCTCTCGAGACAATCCCACCTTGAATTCTACAAGACTAGAATAGAAGTCAGAGGATGCCGAGGGTGTTCCTAGCATGAACACTTCAACGCTTGAGTTAGTAAAGGATTCTTTTAGAGATAAGGGGATGGTAGCAAGAGCTTATATTTCGAGGCACATCCCTGGGTGTATTTACAGTTAAGCATGGGTGTGTAGCCGGGATGCATACATAGCCTGTATACAAGTAGGATGAGTATTCTTGCCTAGAAGAGGATTCTAGGGGGACACGAATCTTGAGTCCCAGTCTCATAGGATTATGTAATAATTGGAATAGATATTCTAAATAAATTAGGGTTCTGACATGGCACAATGCCAGCTGGATAATCGGATATCTGTGTTAAATTTTCCTAATGAATACTAAATGCAGTCATTTTGGGTTAGCTATCTTTATTTAATAATAATTGCAACTAATGTTGGCTGCATTTGATATCAAACGCAGCCATTATGGGTTAGCTGCATTTGATATCAAATGTAGCCGACATTGGCTGTATTTAGTGTTTTATACAACCAACTAAAAAATGGCTACATTTAGTTTACTACAATAAGTGATTTTTGGTGTAATGATCCCATCTAAAATAATGATAGTATAAAAGTTATAATATTTTAATACTTAGGTAAATGGATCCAAATAAATTTTAAAATTTACATATAGTTTTATATTTTTTTAAAAGGTGTTACACATGCAAGACTTAATCAAAATGATTTTTAGTATGTTAGATAATGTTAAATACAATAGTCCATTCAGATTTATATAATCATTAAGATGGCCAAAATGAAACAGGAATCTTAAGATCTTTAGTAGTTTATTGAACATAAAAATATTTCTCTTTAAATGTGTTATTATATGTTTTAGCCATTGTAGATATGAGGCGTGGCAAAAACTAGTAGAATTCTAGCCTTGCTTAATTTCACAGTCAACCCCAATGACGAAGATCTTTCATCGAAGGTTGTGGGGTTTAATTGAAATATGGTTCATCCACCAGCTTTGAGTTTTAATATAATGTCTATGGCCCACTAGATTGTATCTATTGATTCTGATCACAATGGGGCATTACAAATCCTACGGATCGGATTTCTGGCTTGGATATTTTCATGCTTCAATTGTTATCCACACTGCCTTAACGATGGACCATGAGTATTAATTGATTCCTTGGCTACTTTCTGGTTGTGATAATATGTATTATTATATATGTTTGAAACCTTGAAATCAATATATTTAGCTTGTATTATAATATATTTTTAATCGAATCCATGAATTAAATATAAAATGTAAGTCTCTCTCTATACATAATAATAATAATAATAATACAATATCATTTAAACTATAGTATTGAAAATAAATGTTTTTACACTTCTACAGGATATAAAACAATTCTTCTAATTTATTTAATCATAACATTATAATTAAGATATAAAAGTAAAATTTTAAGTTTTATAAATAAGATATGTAGGTCTTACTTATATACTAAGCTCTCTTTTTTTTTCATAGGTAGTGTTATCTTGTAAGGTAGAAAGAGGATTCTAAGTAGGGCTATGCAAAAGCACCAGCTTAATGCGTTGTTGAGTATAATTGTGATTATTTCCCTGTCATGTGCACATGTGTATTTAGACAAATAAAGAAAGTAATAATGCTTGCTAAAGATATTTTCTTTTATCAAGAGCTATTATACTCCACTGGTAACAAGTACAAAAAGAAGAACAAAAAAATGGAATAAAAAAATTATCATTGATGGAATAAATGAAATAATTTTCATTTTTATTTGGATATTTTCAATGAATCACACTTGTGTATACATCAAAAAATTGCATATTCACATCCCATACTACAAACAATCCTAATTATATCTCCATAATGAAAGAAAATCCTTGATTAAAAGAAAAAAGTGTAATGCATTTAGAGACTAAAAATAAAATACACACTCTCTTAATAAATGTGTACTATCTTTGAAATCGCCAAGCACATTGAGATGACTTAAAATTTAGCGGGTCTCCTCAATTCAATGGGTAAAAAGGATGATATGACTCTAAACTAGGCTTCTAGACTCTAAGCCAACCTGAAGAATGAGTTTTTTGATTTAATTGGTATGTCCTAGATAGAATCAAGACCGGGTAATTTCTGCTATTTAAATTATAAGATACCATAGAGACAGTAAGTGGTTTGTGACCTAATTTGTATATCCCGGAAGGACTTAGAACTGGGTGATCCTTATTGTATTTAAACCTGAAAGAGACTAAGAAAAAATGAGAGGTTTGTGACCTAATTTGCATATTCTAGTAGGACTTAGGACTGGGTGATCTCTAATATATTTAGACCTAAAAGAGATGAAGAAGAAAGCAAGCAAAATATATTTAGCTCATTCTTTTCACATTGCCCATGATAAGCTTAGGAAGAGTGGGCCAAGTTGACTAAGCTTTTTGTTAGCTTTCTCAAATTACCCTTGAGAAAATTAGGAAGAATGGGCAAGGTTGATTATGTTTTGGTCAGCTTTTTCATATTGCCCATGAGAAGCTTAGAAAAAGTTAACCAAATTGACTAAGTTTAGCTGATTTGAAGTGATTTTGTTAATGTTTGACTCGGTGAGTCATAACTCTGTCATAGGCTTAGGCTTTTGAATGATTAAATAAGTGGTGTTTGCTAAGGTTTGACTTAGTAAGTTATGGCTCAGTGACTCATGACTCAATAACTCGATTCTAGATTTAAGCTTTTGAATGATTAAATAAATGATATTTGTTACGGTTTGACTTGGTGAATCATAACTCAGTGACTCGGTGAGTCATGACTCAGTCCTAAACTTAAACTATTGAGTGATATGATTAGTTGAGTTTTTCAATATCCTGTGAAAAACTGAAAGCTGATGATCTCAACTTTTATCCTATGAGAGGCCGTAAAACTAAGTTTCATAAATTAAGCATAATTATATTTTGAGTTAATTAAGTCTAATTATGTTTATCACTAATAATAATAATTAATATTAATGGTAATTTTTAATTAATTTAAGATAACGCCATCATCTCTCTAACTAATGAGTTGTTTCCAGAGTAACTCTGTCATTTATAGAGTCTACTTAGTGTTTAAACGGATTTTAATATATTTTAAATGTCCAATTTAGCATTATCCTATTGTCCATTAATCATGTGAGACCCTCAATTACTGCATCATGAGTGGGACCCATTGTTTACTATAATAGGGCATGGTAGAGTGCCCTCAACCACTAAGAGAAATTACTACTGGCCAAAGGTTACTGGTGTCCGGGGAGGCACCTTTCTCTTGGAGAGTCCTTAAACTCCTTCAGAAGAAATTTTATCTTATGTAAAAAGAAGAAGGGGTATTTATAGGCATAGACTATGCTTTCACCTTTAGGGATAGTTTAGGAATACCCACCTCATTTCGTGAAAGCAATTTGGAAAATGGAGTTTGCCTTCACCGTTGAGGGCATTTTGGAAATGTTCACCTTCTCTCATAAGAGCAAGTTGGGAAATGAGGCTTGCCTTTAGCAGTGAGGGCATTTTGGGAATGCTCACCTTCTTCCATGAGGGCAAGTTGGGAAATGAGGCTTTACCTTCACCATTGGGGGCATGTCGGAAATGTCCACCTTCTCCCATGAGGGTAAGTTGGAAAATGAGGCTTTGCCTTTACCATTGGGGGCATTTTGGGAATGCCCACCTTCTCCCATGAGGGCAAGTTAGAAAATAAGTTTTGCTTTCACCATAAGAAGCATTTTGTGTATGCCTACCTTCTCCATTGAGGGCAAGTTGGGAATGAGGTTTGCCTTTACCATTTAGGCATTTTGGGGATGTCCACCTTCTCCATTGAGAGTAAATTGAGAAATGAGGTTTGCCTTCACCATTAGGGGCATTTTGAAAATTTTCACCTTCTCCATTGAGGGCAAGTTGGGAAATAAGGCTTATATTCACTATTAGGGGCATTTTGAAAATTCTCACTTCTCCATTGAGGGCAAGTTGGGAAATGAGGCTTGCCTTCACCATTTGGGGCATTTTGAAAATGCCTACCTTATCCGTTGAGGGTAAGTTGGGAAATGAGGCTTGCCTTCACAATTAAGGGCATTTTGGGAAATGAGGCTTAACTGCACCATTGACCAATTTTAAATATTTTCATAAGTGTGAATTGTCATCTTTTCAAATCTAATTAATTGCATGTATGTCCAATGTGGGTATCATGTAATAAATTTTGACGATACACCATTTTGCACCCTTCAGATACCTATGAAAAACCTCTTCCGATTATAATGGGAAAACCCTAAAAGGGAATCCTAAAAGGACTAGCAATGCATATTTCCCTAGAATCCTCCTCTATGTAGTAATTCTCATCCTACCTATGTACAAGTTAAGTATGTGTCCTGATTGTGCATATATCATCCACGCTCAAGTGTAAAAAGACTAGGTATGAAATCCCTGAAACACAAGCTTTTGCTACTCACACATACCCTTTAAAAAATTTTATTTATTGACTTAAGCGTCGAAGTTTTTATATCAGGAACACCCCTAACGTCCTCTGACAACTTCCCAATTTTCCAAGACTCTTTGCAGGATTCTCTCGGAAACTAGATCGACAACCGATTTGGGGAGAACCAAATAGGAGGTTATGGGATTAGCACTACAAATTTGTTCAAATGAAGCAAGCAAATTCACTAGTTAAAATTAAAAATTGCTACTTAGTGACTGTATATACCTTGTCACATTTAATTTTATGTGGCCATTTTTGAAATTCGGTACAAATAGTTTAGCATTTGAAGCAAAATATTTTTTACTTGATATAACCATTTTTCATTGAAATAATATATATGCAACCTCAGTTATCACTACACTTACCATTATATACAATCTACTTTTTGTTGCATTAATTATTATATGTAGTTAAATTTTTCTGTATTTATTTTTTTATGTAGATAAATTTCTACTACATTTCTGTTGCATTTAATAATATATGCAATCAAATTTTTATTTACTATCACATGCTTCTAAATTTTTGCTACATTTAATATAATATGCAATGAGCAATAAGCAAAGTTCTAATAAGAGTACTCATCTCATAAATGTGAAAGGAAAAGGACATCTTATGAAACTCAAAAATCTCTTTACTAGGAAGGCCATTTGCATAGAACCTGCAGACGTTAAAAGCTCAAATATTTTATCTATGTTTACTCGATAAGACTGAAAATTTTTGAAAAGCAATGAGATAAAGTATTCCAGGTAATCAATGATAGTAGTCAAAAATATAGTTAGGTGCTTTAATACTTTAGATGAGAAAGAAAAAACCCAATGATCACAGCTCAACAAATTTGAAATATTTCAAGTTAGATTACACATGGAAGATTCATTTTCATGGCTATCATAAAATATTAGCTTAATGTTGAATAATGAATTCTTATATCTTCACTATGATGTGCTCCTAACAAAGATGAATGAAAATTGGGCCATGTGAATCTCAATTATGTTAAATAGTTTGTTGATTTGTTGAGATCTAGATTTTAGAGAAAAAATATCTTTGATATCTCTACAGGTATCTGACTTCAATTACCTCAAATTGGCCTAGACCATTAATTCAGAAGTCATGTGTAACACCACCCAAGATGACATTTGTTTGGTTGCCCTAGGTACTTTAAATTTTGCATAGTATTTTGATGATATATTCTTGGATACTTTTCTATATATACTAATTTCGATAAGCATTCACACTTGCAGATTATTTTGCTTCACAGGAGGATGGTCTTTGGAATTAAGAATGATGGTCTAACAATTAGCATTGATGTATATTTCTTCCCTTGACTAATAATTTGATTGATCATCAACACATTGAACATGTAATAAAACATAATAATAGAAGGCTTTGAGATTCCATAAATTTTGTGTCTCTTTTAACTGTCTTTTTTTATACTCTTACATTTCCATTTTGAACTTACAGGTAAAGAAAGACACTTCAAAAAGGCAAACGACTATAACAAATTAACAATACCAAAGCCATTAAAGAGGAACAATCAAACTTCCTGAATAATGTGAAGAACAACCCCAAAAGAGTTAGCCTTCCTGATGGTCTACAACCCAAACTTTCATTCAACTGACGGAAGACATCCCAAAAAACCAACAAATGCTGATTTATGCAGGAAAAGTGTTTCTGGATGACTTCGGCATGTGTGTCTTCTACTATTTGATGTTGATGATTTCTGGTCAAGGCACAAGTGCATAATAACAATCCATAGATGGGAATCTTCAAGAGATTCATCGCTGCTTTACTTCCGCCCACTTTGCCCATCTTTCCCTCTTGACTTTTATATTTTGTACTTCATTTAAATTAATTGAAAATGAAGTTTATTTCAAATTATGATGGAGGTCGTTGAAATAGTACGCTCGAATTGTTGAAATGCATCATAGATTTTAATTTTGTACAAGAAAAAATATACTATGCTCATGTACAAATGATTGTGTTGTAAATGCAAATTGAGACTCTATTTTAGATAGCTATTTTTGGAATGTAATGCTAGTGAATAGCTAGCTCTCTTGGTTTGGAATGTGATAGTTGGGAAACTGCATGGAGGCGATGCGTTGATGTTTTTTTTATGGTGGTGTGGTATTTGGGTTCTCTTTCAAATTGAAATGATTTGAATACTTAGCCGAGGAGGTTGTTGAAGCTTAACTTTTTTTTTTTTTTTTGACAGTTGTGGATGTTTGTCTTTGAAGATTAAACATTATGCCAAGGAGGTCATTGAATTAATAAAATCTATGAAGTCTTTACTGGAAGGTCGCCGTTCTACTCCATATCAAGTAATGGCCTTGAACTTTAGTTTGCACCCTTGAACTTAGTTTTCACTCTCTTTGAAAAAATAATAATAATAATAATAATAACTTTATGGAAAATCAATTACATCATGTAAAATACCCTATAACAAAGAGCATAAAATATATAGTATTCATTGCTCAAAGAGTTTGAACATATAGGCCAAAAGTTACATGGGTTACATAACTAGAGCATGGGCGGCTAATAGGAGGGAAGAAAATGAGTTGAAATTCAACACCTCTTACCCACACGAAGATTCAACCTGCCTATTTCATCCAGCCCGTTCGATACTATGTGATTCAGAAATGCATGGAGACGTTTCAAGTTGGCTAACCCTCAACAATATGGCTGACAAACGGAAACCAATTAGTTATCTTGTGTTCAATCATGGAGATTTGTCACCGCAAGGATAGACATACTCAAAGACTACATAAATGCAAATAAACAGCTACAACAGTAGAATATAGCAAAAAAGGTAATTGAATTAAACAAAACTTGACATCATCAGTTGTTGCTGCACCATCATTTTATTAAACATTTTTTGGCTTAAGTAAAATATGATCTGTTAAAGAATTCACCCACATCTTGCTTTAGATATCGATGTCATTAATCTCAAACCCAAATTTTTGCAATATACAGAGACATTTTAAACAAAATTGTATCAACTTTAAGCTCAGAAATACAAGTATAAAATACAATTCATTATGAAAGTACATAACAAGTGCTTGAGAATGTTGCCTTTAATTCAAGTGTCTTGTGAGTTTTCCTCATTGTTAGGGATTGAAATCATTAAACAAGCTCTGTCAGGAAGGTGTGGAGATGCGGACACAACGTTAAGAGAGGTGAAGGCAAAGAGAGATTTCAAGGGGATGAGAGATGTAGTCGAGTCGGGTGGGTGGATCTTCCCAAGAGAGAGGATGCATGTGCGATTCAAATAGCATGACCAGCAACTGCCCCTTGTGCAGTCGGCGTTAAGGGAGCCTTCTCCTTCAAATAAGTCATACTTGTGCTTAGGACCAGCGATCATCGGGGAGATGACAGTCATGTTGAAGGTGCCGCAGCGCGAGCAAAGGAGATCGCAAGGGCAGAGTATGCTAATGAGTTGTTTTTTAGGTTAAGGTTTTTTCGCATAGAGTTTGAAAAATTGCTAAAGCCGTGAGATGGGCACGAAGCAAGTGAAAATGGTCTCTTTCCAAAAACATCAATTTTTTAGCTTTGCACCTTCCACCCTCGTTTCTGCATTTCAACTGCTTTGATGCCCATTGGTCTGTCAACAGCCGGATGAGCATTACTACCAATTGACTGCAGTCCTGCTTAACAGTATGGAAGTATTCCTCATATATATATATATATATAAAGATAATTAAATTAGAAATAAATCAACGATGTACCTTTTCAATATAGCTTAGGAGTTTTAATGTGGTTTGAACTCGTCTTCTTCTGAATCTCACTGATCCAATATGAAATCAACATTTGGGAAAATCACATCTAATTTTCATAATACTAAAAGCCTTTTATATTTTGAACTCGATAGGATTTTTTTATTTTTGTCAAGCCAAACCTTCTTGTCATTCTTTAACATTTCATATATAACGGGACTCGACGTGGAGCATCATATTCTGATAACTGGCATGCGGTTTCAAAAATCAATTCCATGTCTGCCCGTAACTATCATGGGTAAATAGTTACTTTTAATATCTCTCACTTGCACATGATAGGTTTTCAATTCCTCTTATCGAGATACAAAATCTTTGTATTCTCCAGTTCAAAAATATTTCAAAAATATTTATATAAGCAAATAGGTTGTGCGACTTACGAGTGTACTTATATTTGGGAGCTCATGGCTATGCACCTGTTAGGGATATATAGTAGTTACTACCCTTAAAAAAGTTAATTCACTATGCCTCAGACTCATTTTGTCACATTAGTCCAAGTAAACCTAATCTCTTAAAAGTTATACTTGACTATGCGCATTTTATTTTATCATGTAATCATAATTATGCCAACTCTGATGGCAACATAACTGTTAACTTGTGAATACATGCATTAAATATAATATAAAGTCTTTTTTTCCTACATATACCTTTTAATCATATACTAATAGCTTTCCTAGATATACTCCACAGAGTTGAATCATCCATGACCATAGAAAACATGCTAAGTTAGTAAATATTAAACTATAACCTCAAAATATAGTTGAAAGTCACATAGGACATAATATGAGGCTTATTATACCTCGAGGACTCACATAGTAAGGAGATAGAGATTTTTATACTCAATTCACTTCCTTTGTCGATTTCCTAGCACATGCAGTATGAAACACATCCTACGATAGAGTAACTCCCTCAGATAGAGTTTATGTCTAAACTCTATAATACTATGCAGATCTTAGTTCAGTCACTACTAAGTGCCTAACCTGAGTTCTCTAAGTTCTCGCCCTCTTGGCACCACTGAGATCTCACATCTGGCTTTTTAAAAGTTAAATGGGATGTGGAAATCCATTTTGGCCATAGTTGTTACCCATTATGGCCTCATTTTGATCTTATATCAACATGCATCTTTAAGCTTTATGTTCACATAGAACATTTCTTGCTCACATAGAATTTTTTTTTTTTTTGCTTAAATAGTCTCATTTCTTCTCATTCCTTGAATGTCAGAGGCGATTGCCTGTGTGAGAGGACCAATCTCTACCTGTTTGACATGTATTTATGTATGCTTACTATGCCAGTGTGCTCATATAGAAAGATGAATAACAAATATTCATTGATAAGTAATATGTTACAATCTACGTAAGCCTAGAGATCTAACATGAGAAAAATATACATCTTTAGGAATAGATTTTGTGAACGAATCAACAATCATTTGATGCGTAGATATGTAGTGTAGAATCACTTCTTTCTTTACCATGATATCTCTGACAAAATAATATGTAATATCAATGTATTTGGTTCTATAATGATATTTGGGATCTTTTGTATATGCAATAATTGCCTGACTATCGCAATTTATAGATACTGGCTTGGATGTATCTTTGATTATTCCCAAATGTTGTAAGAATCTCCTTAGCTATACTGCTTCTTCCACTGCAGCTGAACATACTATAAATTTAGCTTCTATTATAGACAGTGCTACACAGGTTTGCTTCTTACTACTCCAAGACACGACGCCTTTTTTCAATGAGAACATATAATTTGAAGTTGATTTGTGCTCAACTAGATCTCCTCCCCAGTCAGCATTTGTATAACCTTCTAAGTGTAAATCGCATCCCTGGTAGTATATGTGAAATTTCAGTACCTCTGAGATATCTAAAAATCCTTTTGACAAACTTCCAATGAGCTCTTCCAAGATTTGATTGATATCGATTGGCTAAACCCATGACATAACAAATATCAGGACGAGTACACATTATAGTGTACATCAAGCTCCCAATGATACTAACATAGGGAACATTTCTCATCTCTTCTCTTTCCATATGAGTCTTAGGAAAGATTTCAAGGCGCAAACCTTTGTCTTTCGCTATAGGATTGCCAAATGGGTTTACAACTTTGCATATTGAATCATTTAAAAATTTTGTTAATATATGGTTCTTGAGAAAAGCTAAGTAATTTCTTTGAACGATCCCTATAAAATTTCAGTCCAAGAATAAAAGTTGCTTCACCCATGTTCTTTATGTCAAAATTGGAAGATAACTATTCTTTAATAATGATAAGAAGTCCTATGTTATTTCCTGGAAAAAGGATGTCATCTACATATAAAGATAGAATTACAAAATCATCATCAGACCATTTAATATAAACATGGTGGTCTTCATTGATCATCATAAACCCACAAGAAATTATAGCTTAATGAAATCTTGAATACCATTGTTTGGATGACTGTTTAAGACCATAGATAGATTATTGGAGCTTACAAACTTTGCTTTCCTAGCCTTCTTCTATTAAACTTATTGGTTTCTCTATATAGATTTCTTCATCTAGTTCTCCATTGAGAAATATTATTTTAACATTTATTTGATGTAATTCTAAATCTAAATGTGTAACAAATGCAAGAATGAGACAAATTAAGATAAACCTCACAACTAGAGAGAAGGTTTCTTCATAGTCTATACCCTCCTATTGGGAATAACCTTTCGCCCCTAGGCAGGCTTATATCTTTTAATGGATTCATCTACCTTGCATTTAATCTTGAAAACCCATTTGTTCCTAATCGCTTTATGCCTAGATGGAAGATCAACCAAGTCTCAGACTTGATTTGTTCTCATAGACTTCATTTCTTCGTCCATTGCTCTTTTCCATTCTTCCTTAGCTAGGCATGAGAGAGCCTCCATCATTGAGTTGGGTTCATCATCATCTTCTGAAGTAACAATAAAAGTTTTCCCTTCAATATCAAAACAACGACGTGGGATACTTTTACAATTACTCCTATGAGGTTAATTTTCTTAAAGTGCATCGCTCTCACTTAGTTCAATAGATTGAAATAATTCTTCTTCATATTGTTTGACTGATTAGAAGCGTCACTTCCTTTAGGATTTCCCATTTTATAGAAAGGAATATCTATTTCAAACTCACCTCTACTAGGAAAATCATTCTCTAAGAATATGAAATCTCGTGATTCCAACTCAGTTATGTTTCTATCCTTATGTTCACTAATGAATACAAACCCTTTAGAGTATTTAGAGTATCTTATAAAGATACATTTCTTCTCTCTTGGCCCTAATTTGCCATATTTGTGAAAGAAATTATAGACATAAGCAGCCGACCCTCAAGGTTGTAAATTATCTAGATCAAACTTCCTTCTTGTCTACAATTTATAAGGTGTGGAAACTACTGACTTAGAGGGCACACAATTTAGTATATAAGTTTTAGTTAGCAATGCATCTTCCCAATATGATATAAGTAGATTTGACTGCACCATCATAAACCTAATCATATCCAATAGGGTCCTATGACTTCTCTTTGTAATACCATTTTGTTGTGGAGTTCCAAGAATTGTCAGTTGTCTGACGATACCCTTTTCATCATAAAAATATTTAAACTGCTCAGATAAATACTCGCATCTATGGTTAGTTCTTAAAGCTTTAATTTTGCAGTTTAATTAAATTTTCTACCGTACTTGTATAATGTTTGAAACACTATAATACTTCTGACTTATGGGAGATCAAGAAAACATGATCGAATCATATGTAATCATCTATAAAAGTAATAAAATATGAGGCACCATGTCTTGACCTTACATTCATTGGACCACAGATGTCTGAATTGATTAAATGTAATAAAAACTCTGCTCTGGTTGCTTTGCCAAATAGTTTTCTCACTATTTTCTGTCATACGGTGCTCACAGACAGGCAAGTTAACTTTAGCAAGAGGAGTCAATAAGCCTTCTCTAGCTAGTCTATTCATTTTTTCTTGCCCTGTATGACCTAATCTAATATGCCATACATTTGCATCTAGATTTGCATAAGTAGAAGAAGCATTTAAAGAAAAGCAATTATTATGTGATATGAACTAATCATAATCAATATCAAATGTCATAAAACCATTCAAAATAAAACTAGTTCCATAATAAGTTGTCCCCAATAATACTTTTACACTATCATCATGAAAGTTTAATGAAAAACCTAGACTAAGAAGAGATATAACAGAGACTAAGTTTCACTAGATATCAGGCACATAAAGGACATCATGTAAGAATAAGGTTCGTCCACCATGCAACTCCAATTTGCATGTTCCGATCCCTTTGACCTCTATTCTAGAGTTATTTCCTACATATATCTATTTCATTCTTGCTGGAATCCAAAAATACTCTATGAAGGATCCTCGATCTCTAGCTATATGGTTTGTTGCTCCTGAGTCTATAATCCACATAGGATAAGATTCAGTAAGCATCACCAAGCTCGATACGTAAATAGAAGCATAAAGAGTAGGATTAGGTGATACCTTCTTTGGCTTAGTGCATTCACGAGTAAAATGACTCAGTTTGCCACAGTTGTAACATTTCAAATTAGCCTTGTCTTTCTTCCTACCGCACTTCACTTATTTGCGTCGACTCTTCTTAGTATCTTAGGAGCCCTTCATATATCCACTTCCCTTCTTGAAGAACCTTTGGTTCCTCTTATGCTTAAATCTTGAATCTCCATGTGAGCTGGAATCAGCCGCATAGGCTTGTCCCGAAGATCCTGCTATCTCAAGGCACTCATCTTTTAGCTCTAGCTATATCATCAAATGTCTTGATATTTTCATTATGCGTCATGTTTACTTTCATGTGTTCCCATCTCTCAAGAAGGGATCTAATTATAGCCTATACCCGTTGCTTATCCATGAGAGCATGTCCTGTTGACTTGAGCTCTCTTATCATATTTGACATCTTCCTAAGATG
Source organism: Pouteria campechiana (assembly GCA_036873735.1). NCBI lineage: Eukaryota > Viridiplantae > Streptophyta > Magnoliopsida > Ericales > Sapotaceae > Pouteria > Pouteria campechiana. The sequence continues at coordinate 31,655 of JAYJMB010031208.1, forward strand.
TTGCTTCAGGTTCTGATTTGGGCGCTTCTTATATGTGTTGAACTTAATTAGGTACCGCCAAAATTTTCTTTTAGGGCTATTTACATTGCCTGAGCTGTCATATACTGCTCAAACTCAGTCATGAGATCATCCTGCATACTGCTTAGTGACGTAATACGAGCAATGCTGTTTTTCTTCTTCTAGTCTACCAAAGCTCTTAATCTCTTCTGTTTTTTAGTAGTATTACCATTCTCAGGTTTCATCATGATATTGTTTAGTATCTCAACTGCTTCTTTTTCCTATAAGATGTACTGAACCTTTTGGTGTCATATATCAAAGTTGTCTCCATTTAGCTTTTTGCCCTTGTTTAGGTCGGCAACTATGATTTGGAAGTCATGGTTTGGATATCAAGTAACTACAAGAGACATGCACATAATTAACACTAACATTTTATAACATACAACAATGATTTTACTATAAAAGATAAACTAAAATAATAATAATAATAATAATAATAAGACATAAGGAATAAAATCAAAAGTTTGCTTTGTTCCCAATCATCTTTCATGTCACAGATATTAAGCTGTCATTAATTTAGCTTAATTGTGTAAAATCTTAGTTCTAGATGAGAACTCCTTCGAATCCTACTAACTTAAGAACTCCCACTCAAACAAAGATCATACTTTTATTGTAGACAAAAGGAAAGTAAAAAAAAAAATTGCATAAATTTGAGCATACATCAAATTAATCAAAATCTTTACATTTATGCATATTAAATAGCCTTCTTTCGGGTTTATAACCATGAGCATCACAAAAAACAATAGTATGATCTATACTCACAGCTCTTGGTGCTACTCACCCTAACCAGAAACCTTTCTTCCCTTTGTCGGCCTTCACAAATCTAGCCGCACAAAGATTGGGAAGAGCTAAAAGGACTGCAGATCGCCTTATTTTGATCAATAATCAACATTCCTCTATCAACTTGAGCTTGCATCTTACATGAACAGGTTTTAAGAAACTTCTTAACTACCTTAATGCAAACTTTTCTTTTTCCCAAGATTCTGGTAGGAAGTTTATACGAGCACTAGTATATAGCTTCGAATGCATTTTAATGCCTTTGGTATGTAATTCCACATGTATATCCATCATGAAAATTAGATGTTCAAACATAGCATGCTTTGAGTTTATCTTATAATTCATGAACTCTGACAATGTATTCATTGGAATCTTTGAAAATTCTTCGTTCATTTTAACTATAAGAAATACATATGAGTAAGCATATTATATTAATAAAACAAAAACATGTTATATTAATTAAAGAAACATGTCATGTATCAAAACATGCATAAAATGAACTCAAACATAAAATATAACACTTCCAAATGGATTTAGAACATCAAAAAACTTAGAAATTGACTATTTATTTGTCTAAATCGGAGCTTCTTGTGAGAAAATACATTAAAGGTAATATAATAGCTTAAAATTATGCCATGTGTCCTTTTATTGTTGGCCGTGGCCAGCCAGCAACCCACTTTTGATCTATGCCTAGACCTGCTAGGCTCCAATCAACTTGGCTGGATGCTATAGTATAGCCCACTACTCTACAAGATGCTATAATACAACCCACTTGACAGCTTTGGGCTATCAGGCCTGAGTCTAGACTTTCGTCTAATAGGCTTTCTTCTTTACTTCCTTGAACTCTAAACATTAAAGCCCTAGTTTACTTCTTTAGGTTGTGAATAGTAAAGCTTAGACTCCACTTCCATTCAATGATGTTGGACTTGGCCAAAATCCTAGCCCAACCTTTCATTCTCTTCCCAACTTTCAGTGTTTTTAAACTTCCAATGTTCTAGTGTCCAACGACTTCCAACCACTGGACCCAAGTCTAATTCATTATTATTATTATTAATTTAATAATATGGAATGTTTAATCTATAAACATTATGCAATATCATTAAAAAATTAGAACAAATTCAATTTAGTTCATACCCATCAATCTCAATAATGCATTTTTGCATAAAAAAATAAAACTTGGGAATTAATTCATTCAACATGGAATGAATTCAAAATTGCTAGTGATTGGAACGAATCCAAATTACTTGCTAGAATTCCATTCTAAATCTTGGAACAAATCAAGATTATATTATTTTGAAATACCTCCAGCAAATCATACATTAAAAAAATATAGAAAAAATTATGAATTTGAGAAATGCCATAACCCCATATGATCGGCTCTGATTCCAATGAAGATAATTAAATCAGAAATAAATCAATGACATGCCTTTTCAATATAGCTGTAAGAGGAAGTCGAGGATTTTCGATGCGATTTAAACTCATCTTCTTCTCCAACTCTGAATCTCGCTGATCCAACGCGAAATCATCGTTTAGAAAATCATGCATAATTTTCACAACACTAAAAGCCTTTTGAATTTTGAACTAGATAGGAGTTTTTTTATTTTCGCCAAACCAAACCTTCTTGTCGTTCTTCAGTGTTTCATATAGAATTGGACTCAACATGGGGCATTATATCCAAATAACCGGCATGCAGTTTCAAAATCGATTTTGCATCTACCCGTGACTATCATAAGCGGATAGTTATGGGCGAACTCTTTTTTATTTTAATGTAAAAAATCAATTCTACATCTACCCAATATATATCATTCAATAGACACTCTTTTTTAATTTTAATGTAATAAAATATGTGAAAAGGTCTACATTTCAATTACAAAAAAGGCATGTAATAGAGAATGTAAAAGGGTAATTTGCATTTTGCCCCCTTAATTATTTTGAGTTTACAAATTTTACTCTATAATTATCGATTTTGCATATTTGTCCATACTTATAAAAATATTTTGCATATTACTCCCTTAACTAATAAAGTCAAACTTTGACTAAATAATTTTAATATATATATATATATATATGCCCCTTGAATGGTCAATTTTGACTGAATTTTGTAGTGTACATGGACCCAATAAAAGTCATGTAAAGGTACTCTTTAGATTATGCTTTACTTAATCTTAACGAACAATGGGTCAAATCATGGAGATGGGTTGAGAAATTGAAGTTTTGATTTGATGAATATCCTTAAATATTCTAATTTTGACTAAAATTTATGGACCGCCTTAACTTGATTAGGGTCATTAAAAGATGCTCATAAATCATGTTTTTATACTAAAATATATTACACAAAAGATAAAATGATAATTTTTCTTTACAAAAAATGTAAAAGTGGTCATTTTTGCAAAATATTATTATAATTAGGGATTATTTAGTAATTCGAAAAGTTAAGGGGGATTATCAGATCCCCTTTACGGGCCCAATTAATAGCCAGGTAGACTAGAGTATTTACCAGGCCTATAAGGACCCAGCAACACATCTAAGAACATACGATAACCAGAGCCCACCTAGACAAGCCCTGACGATCCCATTGTAGATAATGTGACCCCCTTGCATTGAGGCTCTATTTGGCCCTATATTTGTGGAGGCGAAAAGCTCTTTTGAAAACTTAAAAAATACTTTTTTTCATTTAAGAAGTGTTCAACTAAAATTATAAAGTATTTTTTCTACAGCAAACCTAATTTTCTAATAAAAAAGGAATGATAACGAACACTTGAGTTTGTTAAATAATGGGTTTGTGTCTTATTGGAGCCCCGTCTACAACCAAATTGGAGTAACATTTGTCCCACATCGAAAATAATAACGAGCGTGGGTATGTTGGGTGGCAACGAAATGAAAGGCTAAGGGAAATAAAAAATTATGATCCTTCAGGCAGAAACGGGAGGTGATGAGTGGTCGTTGGCCGCCAACTGATGCGAAATGGGTGCCTGCCCCCAGCCTGGTTACGACTGCATAGGCACTCCCATCTTTTCCATTCTGATCCCAAAATCAATACAGTACAAAAAATTTTCTAATAACTTCAATTTCAGCTGTCAAAAATCCTTTTACCAGATTTCACTATCTTGTTAAATATCCGCCTAGCCATGATGTGATTTAGGGTGTTGTCGGCTAAAACTCTAATGCAATGAAAATTTTAGTTTTTATTTTATTTCCCATATTACTATTTTTCATCTTGTAATCTGATATCTAATCGATGTGTGCACCATTGATGCAGAGGCTTGGATGACAGCAATTTACATCAGCTGCAACTTTACGAGCTAGTGGCCAAACTGTAATGCTAATGCTAATTGATATGAAGAATTAATTTGAATTATTCATTTGATGTCCAAAAATTCTATCCTTGATCTAAGTATTTTTCATCCAGTAATGTGGTATCGAAATGAGTCTTGCATAATCGATGCATAGGCGCCAATGGCAGCAATGTACATGAGCTGCAACATTTTATTATTGCTCAGGGGAAAAATTTTATCATTTGTACTTTCAATATTCTAAGCATTTGGCCTTTTCCATGAAACTAACCATTTCAAAGTACCATTAATGGTTACAATTGCCATATCTATTCACTAATTTTCGCCTACAAATATAAATTTCTCACTTATAAAAGGAACAAATGATACGGAAATCCCT
>JAYJMB010031219.1:0-36159 GCA_036873735.1 Pouteria campechiana
AGGACTGTGGCTCACTATAAAATAGATAGAATCGATCACAAGAGTATTTACCTTATTTGAGTAGGAGTAAAATGTAGTTAAATGACTTATTGAATAATATCTACTACCTTCACCTATGTAATGTTGCCACTGAACCTAAACAAATGGACTGTAAAAGAAATGAAACAACTGAAGAGCAAAGACAAGTAAATCCTTACTTTCTGCATCAGAAGGGCATCCTTTGAGGCATTGCCAGAAAGATCGGCTTGACCTGCAGCTTTTAAAGCCCTTTTTGTGATAGTCTTTTTTGTCTTTCCTTTCTTCTGCTGTTTCTTACCATCTTCTTCTTGACGAAGTTGATTAATCATGTCTTCTGCGGCACCAGGCCAGTAGTCACCGTCAAAATATGGCAAGCGAGCTGCAGTTACCTTGGCCTTACACTCACCATTAGATACAAAAAAATGGTCATACAAATTAGTAAGATCAGCCACAATACTTTCTTTGGAGGCTTTCCTCAGCATGGACAAGTACCTGAAATATGAAGACAAATAATGGAAGTCAGATGAAAACATTCAAGATGAATAATTGACATAATGTAATTGCTAAATTATATCAGACTCACCACTCCCGGAGTTTATCTGATTTCGGTGTCTTTTGAATCTCAGGATGACAATATAAAATATAATCTTCACCCTTCAATGGTGGACAAGCCCATATATAGCAGCTAGTGAAACCACGCTTCTTGCAATATTCAAGGTATCCTATCTGCACAAGAAGAACGAACGAAACCAAATAAAAAATAAAATAAAGTTGGAGTAAACACAAGATATGAGATACAGAACCACCAATTTTCAGTAGGGCTCTGATGACTTCAGTAATAAGAATTAGACCAAACAAAACCAGAAAAAAATTCTACAACTACTATTGAGGGTAAAAATAATGACAAAATCATTAATAGATCATGCAAGGCCAGCACAAAAACGTACCAAAATTTCATGATATACAAATGTACGTAAAGCCTCCCCAGTCACAGTCTTGATCTCAGGCCTGAAGTACTTGACAGAGTCCAAATATGAAAGATAAACCCGACGCTGATTTGGAAATTGGCATTCTGAGCCAAATTCCTGGACATACATACCAAAAAGGCACACTTCCACACCTTCTATCTTCTGAAACAACAAAATGACCTGAAAGATACATTGCCAGGGACATAAATAAATGAGTCTTTGAAAGCTAATCAATTCAGAACTCCATGTTCAAGCACATAAACAAACACAAATAACAAATATGCACCCTTCTTCCTTCCAAAATACTTTCACAATGCCCAATAAAAGAACCAATATATACATGCATATATATATATATATATATATTTCAACACAAAAATGTTAATTCTTTCTTTATGTTCTACCTTGGATTTGTATGGGAATTCTGTTGGATAATTCTCTTCCTGAAAAATCTCCAAAAATCGCTGCTTCACTTCCAATTTTTTGTCGACTGATGAAACAACTCTAACAACAAGCGCTTCTGCACCTGGTACCTGGAAATAACAACCATTACTCAGCTCGCTTATCTTGAACACTATTCGATGGTGGTAACCTTGCAGAATGGAAACTAAGAAAGCATATAAAGAACCTCACCAGAAAGGGCTTTTTATTATTGATTGATGTTCCTAGTTCCAGTAATTCAACTAAGAAATAAGTTAACATTGATACCTGACTTTTGTTGTGCCAAACCAAATAGAAGACTAACCACACATGCTGTCAAAAGGGGGATATGGCTAGTCTCAGCATCAACAACTGTTGTGTTGGTACTTGATGACACCTTTGTGGGATGGGGCAGAATGAAGATGTGGGAAGGTGCAACTTGTGAGACTAGTAACAGTAGATATTAAAATGAATTTGTGGATATCTTGGAGTAGAATTAACACATCATAAGATAATGCCAATTAGATTGTTTGTCTATGAACATTAGAGAGTGAAAATTTGCACTAGTTAGGAACAAATTCGTTCAAGTTGGAGACTCCATAGTCCATAAGGGAAAGCACAGGGATGGAGATAGTGAGCATAGAGCTGAAACACAGTACTGTATCAGTCAATACAGACATTTCGTTATAAAAACACAGTATTTTATCAGCCAATACAGACATTTTGTATCCCTAGCCATCCATGTTAATATATGATCCAGAATTGTCTCAGCACCCTAGAAGAAGTCCTGTGTCCACCATATCAGGTCACATGTACAACAATATCTAATCATTGCATTGAAAAAACCAAAAGGTAAAAATCCTATTGGATGGGCTGACACAGGCATTTTGTGCCCAGGCCAAAAGGAATGGGGATGTATCAGTCAACATGGGAAAACTGTCTGTATTCAGACAATTTGGCTAATGAGGACAATTGAACCTTGTATTTGAGTAGGAAACAAGGCTGCTGCCAGCGCTCTCCACTTGCTCTCAGAATTAAATAGGTTCAAACTTCAATTATCAGTTATATTCTGAACTTGGTATTGTTGATGGATTTTGGTACTAAATAGTACTACATGTCTTACACTGTACTCAATTTGCCTGCTATACATGTTATCGATAGGTTATACTTTATTTTCAGCAGTAAATAATAATGAAACAAAAATATAACCAAGAAGAACACACATAACTATCCTGGAAGATAATACCTTGAATGTTCATGATAATAAACTGAATCAGAAATAAATATTAATGCCTGGTCTAAGTTATGCAATGCTGGCAGTATGCAGATCTTCATACCAACCAAATGAAACAATCCCATTTCTAATTTTGACAAGAACCACTACAAATATTGCCCATCCTACCTCATCAACATTCTTCCCAAGAGACCTTGCCCTATCTTGCCTCTCCTGCTTCAATTGTCTAGCAAGTCGCTGCTCTATCTGATCACTAAGTATTGTTCTTGGGAGATCTTTTGCTCCAAGAACAGCACTCTGTGGCAACGGTTTGCGCTCTCCTCTTTCAATCTCTGTTATGTAGCAATTAGGGCAGGTGTATTCAGCTTGCCCTCCATCATTCCTCCGACCATTAAAAAGAGCACATATTTGATGTTGCCAAGCTTCACATTTATCACATTGAACCCACTGCAAATAAAGGGCTACATAAATAAGTAAAATAAATAGAAGTTTACCATCATTGACAAATAATAAGCAGCAAAAATACTAACCCACTCTTCTGTCTCCTCATCATTCCTCTTCTTCTCCATTCTTGACTTGGCAATTGATATTCCATCAACCTCCACTGTGTCACTACGGGCCTCGTTGTAGCATGGAATACAGAAGTAGTGCCGTGTATCACCAGTTCCTACAGTATAATACATTGCATTCCTTTTGATGCGTGCGCCACAAGGTGTACAATATATAGGTGGTGGTTCAAATGTAAGCTTCTCCACAGCACACAATTGACATGAGTTCTCACTCATGGAATGCTCCATTGCTTGGTTTTTCTCAGCCTTTGCTTTGCTCTGCAGAAACTTAATTAAAGCTAACTCATTACCAAAAAAGAGGATGTCTCAGTTATATTAGAAAAAAATATCAAACACACATTACTGCCATTATCCATCACTTATCAAATGAGAATTAAGTGCTTCCACCCTTCTGGTAGAGAAGGATGCAACAGTATCTGTTACTTATAATGAAACTTGAGAGAAGTTTATGGTGGTCTAGATCTTCACTCTTATTGCAATATCATTGTAAATGTAAAGTGTCATATTCCAAAACACAATCACCAGCAAATAATGAAGGGTGGGAAAAAAGTAACAAGCATGATTTATAGGGAAATTCTAGAAAGAATGAAAATTGGTAACTTGTATGTCAACCTCTTGCAGAAACAATAAATAGCATATTAAACAAAAGAAAAGGTTAAAAAGAAAGCAGTATAACAAATGAAGTACTCTCAACTGGTGACCAGATGCCTTCGCATTGTCCACACACACAGAATAAGTCCATCAAAAGAAATATACAGTCTATCAAAAAGCAGAAACCTTGAAGGGTATGTAATTGTCATCTAAGCACGAATATTTTTGTGCATCTAAAAAGAACACAAAGCCAGCACTTCCAAATTAAAGTAATGATAGTAAATCACTGTAAAGAAACAAAAAATATATATGATCAGCATTATTCAATAAGCTAACCTGCCCAACCCATTGCCTGAGGCCTGTAATGTGTTCCCTGACTTGCTCTGGAGTGAACAGTTCAGTCAATGAAACACCTTTAATCTTTGGCTTCCCAGGTTTTGTTCCAGCTGGCTGTTCAGCAGGCTGCGAATTTGTTTCCTGTCTTGGTTCTAGATTAGATCGATCAAATTCATTCTCAACCTGCACATCTTGATTTGAATTAGCAGCAGGTTCAATTGGAAAAAATTCAGCTTCAGGCTTCACAGGATATGCATTCTCAGGTTCAACTTTCTTAACAATGGTCAGCTTAGGTGAAATCCCATGCCCATAACTTAAAGATGGTTCTGTTTTTCCTTCTATAGCCTCGTGTTTAGCATATGTGGGCCCTTCTGTCTGGTGGCTTACTTGCAGCTGTGATTCTTTTGAAGCTTGAGATTGGTTCATGAAAGGAACTGACACTGGAGAACTTTCACTTTTAGGCAAAGGAGAAGGATGTTCTGTCTTTATCCGCTTCACTGATTGCAGATCTTCTGACATATCAGGGGTGGATGCACCAGTCTTTGACATTGCTGTGGCAGTAAGTCCACCATCAAGAGGTTTCCAAGAGCCATTTGCTGAATTTGGTAAAGCAGGATCAGATGAAGGCCGAGGTCGTACATAACTACGTTTTTTCAAATAAGCTTCAACTGGCTTACAAACAGGACAATCTGGCTCATGGCAACTTTTATAATGCTGAATCAATGCCCTTGAACGTTCACAGCGTGGATAAATACAGTGGACTCCAGTGCAACTTTGCATATGCTTCAACAGATCTTGAACTTTAACACAATGCCTATCAGGACATTTACCAGCCGGAGAAGAACAAAAACGAGCATGGATCAGGAATAGTAGCCACCTCCTCTGATTCAAGAATTGTTGTTGACGAGTGGCATTATCAGGTCGAGTGGCAGTTCCTCTTGACACTTGAGGCACTGCATTGCTATGTGAAATAGCACCCTGAGAAGCAAGAGATACTTCTACAAGATGAGGACGTTGAGCTTCATCTTGTCCAGTTATTCTTTGGTGAAATTCCTCCTGGACATGCTGCTCAAGTGAAGAGTTGTCTGGTACATGGGATTTCTCTTGCAACTGAGCATGCCACTGGCCCTGCATGAGCATCTCGGGTTGTGACCCAGAGGAGAGGCAATTGAAGTCATTTTGTGGCTCAGCTATATCTTGATTCGAATGCAGCATCTGTTGCATTTGTTGTGGAGCCTGTGTAAAGGGAGCACGAAACTCCTGAGGTACAGAAGAATGACTGAGTAATTGAGTTCCTTTAGAATGATCCTCAGCAGGCATGCTGTGCTGATATTGATTTTGTAATTCAGAAAGGTGTTCAGGAACCTTTGAATGCAAAGCCTCACTATGAGCTTCCATTCCATGATCAGGCAATATTTGACCAGGTAAATTGGATGTTAGTTGTGACTGCCGCATAATATCATTCTTCAACAAAAGCTGTTCATGTTGTTGATTCTGTTGCTTTTGCTGATTCTGATGCTGAAGAAACTGTGAATATGGTGGATGGCTGTTCTGTTGTTGAATTTTCTGTTGCTGAAAGTTCTGCATTTGTTGCTGAGGTTGTAGTAAATGCTCCTGACTTGAATGGGCTGACTGGAAATTCATCTTTCCATGATGATCAGCCATTTGAGGCTTTATTTGAGTCATATGTTGCATTGTCTGAATATTAGGTTGATGTGCCAGCAAGCCCGAATTTGCTTTCAGCTTAGAATGCATGCCTGAAGAATTCACATTCTGGTTGTTCATGGTGGTGCTGATGGATGCTGCAGGGCCATATAAGTTCCCTGACCCATGTAGATCAGAAACATTCATGCCATAAACATCTGCCAGAGGAATCATTTGAAAAGTCAATGTCACCACAAAGAAGAAAAAAAAAAAAAAGGAATATAGCCCCCCATATTCTCACAAGCCACAAAGAAATAGGCCTTATATGAATAAACAATGGCAGGGCAGTTAGAAAGAGAGAGAGAGAGAGAGAGAGAGAGAGAGAGAGATTACTCTGCATTAATTGCTGCTGATGCTGCTGATCAAACTGTTGTAGAGGTTTGGGAGAATTACCATATGCAGAACCACTTATATAACCCTCAGACACTGCAGGGCCATTCATCAACTGTATATTATTCCCAATCATTGTCAATCCACCATTCATAGCCCCATTAGAAAACCCATAGGAAGAAGGTTTCTGTTGCAAGTTGGATCTCATTCCAGTACCTATTTGACCACTGAGGTTGTGCAGTACACGGCTGTTTGGGCCTCCAATGTATTGCTTAGACTGTTGCTGATGTGACACCAGTGTTGATTCAGCAGTTGAGAAACCACCCCCATTGGAACTTTCAGAATTCATGGGCATTGGTTGAGGGTTGTTTAATCCAGGAGTAGGAATCATTTGACTTGACAACCTAGGCACACTCATTGCTGCCATCATATTATTTCCACCAGAGCTGATAGCAATATTGGCAGACGATTGTTGATATCCATTAGGTATGGTTCCTGCAGATGTGGATACTGCTTTACTTAAATGATAGGCAAATAAAAAAAAAACACAATATGACAAAAACTAAGAATATGCAAATTACCGTCAGATGTGTTGAAGGAACTGCCATGTACACCACCACTAGAACAATTAACAGCAGGTAACAAGTTTCCTGTGCTCATTGGATTAGAGAAGTTTTCCCCAGCAGGGACTATTGAGTTTGGATTGCTATTTTGCGGCATTCCAGGAGTTGGTATCATTGTTGGTGGCTGTTGGTTTTGATTATTGGAAGGTATATTTTTTATCAGAGTTTGTAACCGGTGCTCCAGTGTCTCCATGTTCATGTACTCCTCCTAACAGTCAATAGAAATGACAAGTTCAAAGATTAGCACAAAGGTACATACATAAATTAATTTTTCATCAGATGAAGCTCCCTTCCTAAAAAACACAAAATAAATAAACAAATAAACAAATAGTTTTCCAGACAACCAAAATAAGACCAGTAGTGTTGCTTGCGTTATCGACCAGAGGGTACCAAAGGATGTAATCGTATCACTGCTTTATTGCCAGCATCAAGAAGAACAGCAGAAAAAATCATGCAGAAACATGGGAGAGATGGAATTTCTTTATCAAAACTTGGCAACTTTTTCTATTACAACAAGCCCTCTACCAGGGAATATTTTCCACTAAATTTCAAATTTGATTAAGAGGAAAACATTGAAATGATTGAATTTAACTAACAAAAAAATCCCAAAAATTCTGCATAAAAAAAAGTTTTATAATTTCTTCAAATTTTTGCTAAAATTTTATGATTGCATTGACATTGGTGGTTACATGTATCAGAGCCCCATAGATGCCAAGAAAAGTTGGCAGCAAGGTCAAACAACCATTAATATTCAAATAATAAGTGCTACCACACAATACAAGCATAACATTTCTATCATATCTGCAATAAATCCCAAATACTAAAACCAGTTAATCCATCAGGCATCCATTGCAAACCTTTGAAGAAGCACTCCTATACAATGACTCCTCCACACGCCTCACAAGTTCCTGTAACCTTGGCTGCCATTGAAGAGGAAGATGTTGCCGTTGAAAAAGCTGGAAGCTGCAAAAGAAAAGTAAAGAAACAACAATTATATTCAACCTGGTTAAAATGGAAAGATAAAAACCAATTTTCCTTCATACAACTGAAGATATAGAAAAGAAAACAGCACAGTCCATTTTGTCAAAATTATTTAAGCAGGTAACTTTTGCAAAATCTGTTTTATTGACAACTTTTTAGAGAATATTGATTTTAGTTTGTTAAAGACTTCAAATCATACATTAAGTGATGGTTTTTTCTACCAACTTAAATGCTGGACCATTCACTGAAGATATCCGCAAAAATAAAAATAACATCAAGACAAAGACAATAATATAAATTAGTGCATTAAAATCCCCAATCTTTTAACAACTTGAGATAAAAACAAACTGGAGAACTTACATTTTTTCCCCCATGCATTTTCGTGCTATGACCATTTCAGGGTCCATGTTGCCAGAGTTCCGAATAGCTCCAAAGCTGGGCATCTGCGAAGGAAGAGAATTGCCATTCTGCTGGGGTAGGCCAGCCAACTGGGGACCAGATTGATTAGGTACCTGCCCTGAGATCTGTCCAGACATATGTGCCTGCACATGCATCTTACCGCCACGGACTGCTTAATATTACATTTGAGATTTAGCAGCAGCAACGATAGGAGTAACAGATATGTTCACAACCATAGGAGCAACAAAAATAATCAAGTGAGACCATAAGCTTCATATTTACATCATGAACAACCCTTCCTAAACATCTCCTTTAGATGATCCAATGGTGAAATTAACCCCTGAATTGTGGATAACCTGACCACCAAATCCTGCAAAAAGCATGAAAGAGCCATCAACTCTGACTTTCTGTATATTGTTTGGACACCATAAATTATGGGGCCATCACAACAAAAGAAGCCATTGATCAAGACATTAATCTGGTAGGTAGGCCAATTTGCAGGAGGATGAACCATCCACACCATTTGATGGTGGCCAAAGTGAATAAGGGGAAAAAAAGAATATCCAAGCATAAGAAGAAAATAGCCACATCAACATGCACTGGAAAGAATGACAATGGGCATTTGAGTGCACGCAGATGAAATGACAAATGTCCCACACCTTAAGCAAAGCAAAAAGTTAAAAACAATGCTAAAATGCCTGAAACAAAGCAAAAGGAGGCACAAAGAATTCATATACACCTTACATAGATGTGATTGTGCGAGGGTAATAGAAGTGTACATTTAACCTGCACATCAAAATGTTGGTTGCTATAAAATGTGCACCAACTACAATAAATTTTAAGCACTTTGAGTCTCAAATGTCTGTCATTACCTAAGAAGCATCAACGACACCATGAATGTAACATTGGGATTGCCTAAAATCAATCATGAGAGCATTTAAAATTGTACAACATTGTCTTAGATTAAGGATTAACAAGGAGCAACCGAAGGCCAATTTTAAACCATTAAGGCATCATATGCATCTACTAGGTAAATAGCTGCTCCTATGCATGATATAACACAACGCCATCTGTTAATTCAACACTGTAGAATAAAACAAGCATTTTAGACCTGTTTATAAAAAGAACCCAAACCACCCACCCACACAAAACAAAACAAAAATACAAAAAACAAAACAAAACAAGAAAGACCCTACTTAGAAATGCAGACTTGACTTGTTACAAAGGCTTAGGTTAGAACTCTTTATCACATGATTTGAGTGCAAAGAATAAGGCATGTAATTATGATTTTGAATTAAAAGTGGCAGTTAACTGCATTACTTAAGGACCTATGTGAGCCAAGAACTTGAGGTCGGAACCATCATATGCTCATTATTAATCAACGCCCATGAAAACTTGAAATGGAAACAGCCTCCTGTGGTCTACACAGGCATACCAGATGCTGATAATAGCAAGATCAACAATATAATATGTGTTGTAAAACACTTTTCAAATGTTTTAATGTTACCCAAATCAGGTCCACTTGGCACCAGAATCAACTCTGACAGGACACTAAACAAGCTGACCAACCAAACTAGATGAAGGTTGGCAAGTGGAGGTGACATCTCGCCCACGCATGGAAACTCCGAAAGGCATACAACCATAACTGGTCAAAATTACTTCAATCTGGGCCTATGTATACTGCAGCGCAAATAGCTACCTTGATAAGTTTTCTACACATGCAGACTCCAGTGCTTTACAGCTATATCCACCCCATTGCATTGACATTCCTCCTGGAAATTAGAATCCACCATGTGCATGGCAAAATAAATAATAGCACCCCTTTGCACTCTAATGAATAGAAAGGGCCTGAAGACAATCTTCTCAAGAATAGAAGACATCACAGTACACTTCAAAAAACACAACGTGGACAATCGAAGACACAAAGTCAAATGAACTAGCTTCTAGCTTCATGCAAATGGCAAAATTCCAGCCATGATCGTAAATGCTGCAAACAATGTAAACTCCAACATGCAGAGTTGGCAGAGTTGATAATTTCGACGCATGCCCTACCACGCCCAAACAAATGGACAAGTGTAAATGCTTTATTTATGAAAAGATGCCAGATGATCAGTGCCAGAAAAAATGGAAATGGCCAACTTCCACCTAAAGAAACTACAATTTGATGGAGAAAAAGAAATCGACCAACCCAAAAAAGCAGTTCAACTATTGACACCTGTAGAAATACATGGAACTCGAAACAAGCTACTCAAATGACTCGCAACAGTTCATGCAAACGACTATTTTCTTCTCAGCCCCATATAGTGAAGACATGGTCACGTGAGGTATACCTGCGTCAGGCTGATCTTCCGGCAGATAACTCTCCTGCTTTCGCAGTACACTCACACCGCCACTCAGCAGGCTGCAAAATCAATCACAGAGGAAAAAAATAAATGAGAGCCCTAAATTTTACCAAGATCGAATTGAACCCTAGACACCTCAATTACTCCAAATCTCAACAAATCCCGAACATGCAACCCCGCAGCATCGAAAGAATAAGAAAACACCGCATGGCGTCTCCGAATTGCAAATTGCAGCCTCAGACCGCCGAATTCCCCGTCCGGGACCAAACCCTAACAAACCCTAGAAATCGAGGAGGGGACGTCATGAACCTGCAGGGGAGCTCGTTGGACTGCGATCACAGCTCCGATCCGATGCAAATCGAAGGCGATCTCACCGGCGAGAGAGAATTCGATCGCGGATGGGATGGAGGAAGGGGAATTCGGAGACAATCGGAATTCGATAACGAAATGGGATTTGAATCCCTAACCGATTTTGGGAATTTGGAGAAGGTTTGGAGGAGAAAACTGGAATTTCAGTTTCCCTTTTTCCACCACCGTTTAAAAACCCTCAGCTTGCTTTTGGATTTGGGTTTCGGGCGGAGAAGCGAGGAAAGAGAGAGAAGGATCGCTTTAGGGACGAGTACGAGGGCGAGGACGACGAGAGTAAACGGGGAAGCGAGAGCGAGAGAGGGAGAGAGAGTTGCGTGTAGGCCCCAAAAAACCAAGCGGAGTTTAGTGAAATTACCACGACTGCCCCTGCCTCCCTCGCGCGTATAGAGAATATCCCACCTACGGTTTTGGGCTTGTGGGCTCCTTTAATTTCTTTCGCGGTGACGTCCCCTTGCCGCGGCGCGTTTATATGAGGAGTGCGGCATCGTCCAACCGTTTGGACCACTAGTTGCTGTCCACCTAGTGAGCGTTTGCAACATAGTATACGTGTACACCATCCAAACCGTTCGGCAAATTGCATACACGGCCGGAATAGATTCACGCAAAAGTTCATCTGCATTTGCTTGTCCAGTGGGCTAAGATCGAAATAATATATAGACATTGCACAGCAGCAATTTTACATTTTAGCATAAGATTATGATTTTGGCTGAAAAGCATAATCATATTTCAAATATCCGTGATTTTGAGATTATTTCCTTGCCTATTGTGCTGAAATCTAACATGGGTGTGCGGTATTTGGCTTATGCTGAAAATTTTCAGTGATGTCTATTTGCATGTAGGAGATTTCCCAATGGAGAAACAAGCGTCGAATTACAATGCCGTAAAATAGACATGCGCCTATAAAGGGGAGAGAGATTCATATGCAACCGAGTGTAGTTTGACTGGTGTGTATGTAAAGGGTAAGTTGTATTAAAATCTTTGCATGTTATGTTTTGCGGGTGGGTGTGGGGCATGGTTGCCGAAGACATTTGTTCCCTGGTCATTTCCCTGTTTGTTTGGCTTTGCTTTTGTTGTGGGCAGGGGGTTTCCTATATGGCGTGAGTCATTTCCCGCCAACGGTGTAATCCTTTCCTGCTGTTTTGAAAGCAACGCTCTCGATGTGGCACCAAAGATGTACAGCATGCAGCCTGAAATTAGAAGAATTTAGAGTTGGATCTTCCAATTTATTTGGATAAGTTGCGTTTGAGAGAGAAAATATATTAAAAAGGTGTATTGAAAATACATAGTGATGTTAGTAAAATAAAAGAGAATATTAGCAAAATGAATCTTTGAAAATATAAGCAATCATGAAAAAAAAGTAAGGTTCTAAAAATTAGTTAGGTTGTCATATGAATTTAAAGGAAATGAACACTTTCAATAGACCAGGATACCGGCAAACAGCTGTAAGTATATTGGTTTCATGAGGCTTGCAGAAATCAATGCCCTGGCATGCCATTATATCATATCATGAATTTAAATGTAATTTATGGCCTTCCACGCATGGTTTTTCATCTTGACTTCACATTTGATATATTGGAGTGAATTAAAATTTGATTCAAATCTATATGAAGACACGGCTGTTTTCCAAAGTTGAAATTCTTATTCCTTAAACTGCCATCTCGTCTTAAATTCTCAATCACATGGCACTACCTTTTCTGAGAGTATTGTCCGCCAAATACCACTTCAGGTTCCAGTCAATTTCCAGTAATCCTTGATCTTTGAGATTCGGTATTACAGCCAATTTGCATTGAACTTTGCTAGCTGAGATTCAGTATCTATTGCAATCCATCCCCAACGGGACTCATCATTCAAACATCATCCGTTTTTGTGGATAAGGGGGGCAATAAAAATCTCACATTGCCCATGCAGGCTATTATGAGACAAATCGCCAAATGTAAATTGCATCATAATTCGTCCTTGTGATTAATGTCTTGCCATGACGTTCAGGAGTAAAAGTAGAAGTAAGCCAGTGGGCATTGAAAAGATCCCCTCACTAGATGGTTAGAGCATGCAAATGAAATCACATGCATGGAAAAATCAGATGTCCACATTCTTTGTCTCCGCTTTTTCATTTAAGTAGCATTTATCTCCTTAGACACACAATAATTCTACTTTTTCTATATTATTTGTTCATTTAGAAAATGTCTATTTCATGATTTTGCAATTCACATCACTTTCTATGCTAGTGTTACCCATATCCAAGTTATCCAAAAAACATTCAACATTAAAATCCACTCCAACATCAGGTTGTCATCTGTTTTCAGGCCCTGGGATAATATCCACAATAATGGTGGTACTCACCATATCTGCATGAAAAAATTCATTCCATCCTGCAATGGGAGTCATCATGCGGGGCAAGCAGCACAAGGCTGGGCATAGCATCATGTATATTGTTTATACTTCATCAAGTTCATTAGTTAAACATGTGCAGCCGGGAATGGGTAGAGAAACATTATCACTCAACAGAACAGGGAAAACTCACAAAATCAGCAAGGTCCGAGCTAATGCCATGGAGAAGAAATTGTGCAATGCTTTTATTGATGTGTGCCGGATGTTTTTTCACTTTAAGTGGTTCGTGGTATTATTCTATGGGGCCACCCATGTGGCATGTACAACGTTGTTGGAGCCTTTGTGGGGTATAGATGTTGGTTTCTTCTTCTTTGGTTTCCTTAGGAATACTCAGCTTGAATGTCGAACTTGGAATCTTTAAGTTTTGTTGGTTTTCAAACCATATCTATCACTAATTGATTCTCAAAATGAAACTTCTCAAAAAGAAGATATGGTCATATCAAGGTATTATGCAACCAGATTTGTAGTCTAAAAAATATCAAAGCCTCACAAGAGGCTTTAATGATGTTAGGCATACTGCACAGGGGAGTACCACAGAGCTGCACCAACCACTTACGAGTATAAAATCGTCTGGCAAGCATCAACATCCTTCTTTTTGTCCTCGCATATTGTTTGCCAATGTGGCAGTTTACCCATAGGGAGGAGCAGATATAAGAACATGGTGGGACTCTGCTAGGCTTGGGTGATTTTCGTGCTAAGAGATTGTCATTTAAAAGGGGTCCATGGCAAGGCCATACTGTTAAGACTGTCTGATCAATAAGATCTGAGGCCATACTCAACTAGAAATAGAGCCAGCCATGAATATAAACTGAATTGAAGTCAAGCGCATGGTGTTTCCACAGTTCAGCTGATGAAATGGTTAAATCAACGATTCCAAATGAGTCCACCAATTGACTTGCTGACTTCATGCAAGTGTTCTAAACCACCCAAGAAGGCAAAAGTGAACATTCAGAGTTCACTGCATTGACCAAAAAAATCTTTTCCATGGTGCTTAAAGGATTTTTTGACCATTTCACTCAAAAATTGTCTTTTCACACAACCACCTTGACTTTAAGATGATACCCAACCAGTAGATTGTTTGAGCTATAGCTTATTCACCACGTGCCCATCAGAGTCTGGATGGATCCAAAATACTTATAGGGAAAGCTGGCTGAGGATATTTAGATTGGTCTATGACTTCCAGAATCCAATTGCTGGCCCGCACCAAGCACTTTGCCAGGTCAATTATTTAACAAGTTCATGTTTGTAGCCTACCTACCTTTAGGCTAGACTAATGAATGCAGCCCGCCATAACAAGAAGGCTTTCGCACATTACTTGTGACTGTCAGGGGTATTTGAGAGAAACTCAGATCACTGAATTCAATTGGTGTTTGGTAATTAGGCTCTGTTAGCTATTTTTTCTTGAGTGGGTAATTGGACATAGGTGTCGAAAGGAGAACCAAAGCACAAGGAAAACCATGGTTTGGCTCCAAAACTCTAGACACAGTATACTACCGAAACAAACCTTTGGAAGGAGTGTCTTAACAGGCCCTTACTGGGCAGATACCATTTTTTTACTCTTGGCAGCATTTAACGAACGATGACATAGAATGTCTTTTTCTTTTAGTCAATGAACAGGTTGTTAGATGATCCAAATAATCTATATCTGGCACTTCCTCTTTCCTAGCAACCTGCGAGCTTCTGTGTAATACCCAACTTGAAGTGGATTGGACCTTAGAATTCATGTGTTTGGATACACATGTGGAAGTTAGGAGAGTGATAGGGACTCTCTTTCCTTTGATATGGCATTTATCCACCCTCCAACAACCTTATATTTTTCAATCATCATCTCTACCTTTCCATCCAAAAAGCCTATGTCTATTTTTATTTTTATTCAACTTCATAGTTGATATTGTTGGGAATAAAACCGAGAACAAACACAATTAACAATCAATCAAGCACACAAAAATAACGTGGATTAGTCTTGCGACCTACTCCACTAGAGAAAAGAATTCACTATAAAATAGAATACACTTCTTTCCTCTCAAAGACAACACCCTGTCTCTTCCAACACACAACCTGTGTTAGCCCTTTGTGTCTTAGAGAATTTCTCTTTGCCTCTACCTAACACTAGGGAACACATCTATATATAACCCTACACAATACGCATGCCCTAATGCGTAAAACCCACACGCAAGTCCAGTGGGCCTTGTAAAATACAAGACACATACCTAACAAATCTTCACATTGACTTGAATTCTGCAGCATCTAATTAACTTGAAGAAGAACTGGTATCATCAACCATCCTGTAAGCTCACTAAACTCTATCAATCACACTTCAACTAGCATGGCTCACTACACCCCTCCTAGGTGCCACATATAGCTTACCCATGTTCAAGGCCCACCAATGGGCCTTGCAAAATACAAGACACATACTCAATAAATCTCAACCTTGACTTGAATTCTTCAGCATCCAACTAACTTGAAGAAGAACCGGTATCATCAACCATCCTGCAAGCTCACCAAACTCTATCAACCACACTTCAACCAGCATAGCTCACTATACTACTCCTAGGTGCCACATATAGCTTACCACTACTGTAAAACTCGACATGGCTCCACCTCTCTCATCGTTATACTACGATGTCCACCAGAGATACTACCATGAATAATCAAAGCAAACGTCACCCATTTCTTATCAAAATTCTCTATAGACTTGACCGTCTGATCCTCCATAGACTTCATCATCTGATTTTTTACAAACTTTATCGTCTGTACTCCACCTATACCTACAACTTGAGATCTCACAAGATTTTCACCTGTTTTCACACTCTCAATCAATTTGTATAGGTTCCCAATCATTTGACCCTTCATGATAACCATGACCCCTCTACTCACCTTGAGAACTCCATCTCTAATAGACATCTTGTAACCTCTAGAGTCCAACATTCCCAATGAAATCAGGTTCATCCTCAGATTCGGTACATGCTTCACATCCACTAGCATCCAAACAACACCATCAAACATGCAAACTCATACTGTCCCAACACCAACAATCCTAGTCTCTGCTTTATTTGTCATTCTCACAGTACTACCATTGCACTTCATGTATGTATCAAACTGCTCTCTAACTGCACACATGTGAAAAGAATAACTGGGATTTAATATCCAATCGAGACCATCCATACTTGCTTTTGTTGTAAGTAAGACATCACTATCTTCAATAATTGTAGTCTCATCAGATAATTCCTCCATTTTTTGCTTTCCTTTCTCCTTTATCTATTGATTCTATGCGCCTCCAGATAGTTCCTCTTGATATGTTCATATTTTTCACACCTCTAGGAATTGAAATCTCCCTTAAACTTGAATCTACTTCTGCTTCTTTGAGAATCATCATTTCTTTCAATACATCTTCCTCTGTTACGACCACCTGTCACTAATAAAACACTCTCATTGCCTACTAATCCACCATTGCTACTTTTCCTCTGGGTCTCAAACATCAACAAAGAAGCAATTACTCCATCCCTTTTCAATGTATCATTCCCAAACAATAATATCGTAACGATATATTCGTAAGAATCAAGCAATGAAGCTAACAAGAATAAAGTTTTATCCTCCTCCTCAATCCCAGTGATAGATATCTTTCCATCTTTATTGATTTTCACTTTCAAAGCATCCAAATTTGTCAATATTTTATTGAACTCATCCAAGTACCTCTTAAAATCTCCGCCTTCTTCTTACCGAAGACTATACAATCGCCTCTTCAAATATAGCCTATTCATTAATGGTTTTGACTTGTACCTGCTCTCTTACTTCATCCACACCTCCTCTGGATCTGTCAAGTTAATGACCTCTCAAAGTGTGTTGCCCACAAGAAATAATTGGATCATACTCGTCGCCAGATCCCTCATGTTTTGCCATGCACTTTTAGTCAAATTTTCTGGTTTCTTTGACTTTTTCTTGAGAGCTTTCACTATTCCCACCCGAGTCAAGATATTCCTCACCCATTGCTACCACATGATGAAATCATTCTACCCATTGAACGGCTCAACCCTGAATGTCGCCTTCAGATTTGCCTGCATTGATTTTTGACTTAAGCTACTCTGTGCTTCTACTTGGTTTGAAATCCCTATCGTATTTGGCATTTCCCAACTTCAAAATATAATATCCTGCACAAAACACCAAAAAATAAGCAGAATCTCCCAAATCTGAATTGTCCAAGTGATTCACAGTGTCCCAAAACCTAGAAAATGATACCTAGATCGCCAAAATCTAACCTCTGGATATCCTGATATGGGCCAATAAAATCTGGTTGTTCATCCGTCCTTTTGTTCTGTCCATAGTGTGCATCACCTTCCACGTACAAGCCCTAGCCGCCATATCTCATCCAGCTGCCCGCTACTGACAGTCTATTGGTCGAACACCTCTGACCAAGTCCTCGCCGCCACTTCTCCAATGTTATCCCTTTCATCACCCATTGGATCGTCTCTCTGGTTGCCCAACAAATCAGAAGAAGCTTGTTGTTGTCTTCCTTCTTCCTCGTCATCGACGACATTGCCACAACAGCTTTTCCTTCGACTACAGTAGCTCGGCTCTCCACTACTTCTGCTCGTCGTCAATGGCCGATGACCTCCACTCTGTCAGTAGGAAAAACCCACTACCAACCACCGACTAGGAAGAAAACCTAATAGCAGCTGCTGCTATTCATCTTCCACATACCGCCGACCACAGGCCTTGTCTGATCAAGGTCCCTGCCACATGATCTCTTCGGCACTCTCAACTCTCCACCGATGGTTGATGCTACTTGTTTCCAGCAGTGGGGAAAAAACCCACCTGCTGTTGCGTATCGCTGTCGATCACACGATGTCATCGATCAGTCCAGCCGGACACCCTGCTTTAGTGCCTTCGGTCCGATGCTCAAGCTGTTGTGGCCACCGATCGACTCCAGCCACCACACGACACCTTTTGACGCCCAATCAACATCATTGCGCCGTCCAATCTGTGGTCCTTCTGTATTCGATCTACTACTACAAATCCGAGCCTTCAGATCACGCCTAAATCTAACCGTTTAACCTGAGTGATCACCTTGATCGTCTACTTGCACTCCGTTCTCACCGGATTTCAACCACCAAAATCCCATGAACCAAAGCTCTGATACCACTTGTTGGGAATAAAATCGAAAACACACACAATAAATAATCAATCAAACACACAGAAAATAAAGTGGATTAGTCTTGCGACCTACTCCACCAGAGAAAATAATTCACTATGAAATAGAATACACCTCTTTCCTCTCAGAGACAATACCCTATCTCTCCCAACACAACCTGTGCTAGCTCTTTATGTCTCACGAAATCTCTCTGCCTCTCCCTAACCCTAGGGAATACATCTATATATAACCCCACATGATACGCATGCCTTAATGCGTAAAACCCATGTGTAGGCCTAGTGGGCATTGCAGAATATAAGACACATACCCAACAGATATAATTGCCTACTTTGCTGGCATCACTTTGTATTTCTTTTACATTCCCCATATTTTACCATATTTTAAACACAGGTTATGTTGGCCCACTTGTGGCCTTGCATCCTTAGGATGTGAAATTGCAAGTGGCCAAGTACTGGTACCATCCGAGCTCAAGTAACAATCTGGGGCAAACATGGCAGGCCTGGTTGCAAGTTGCCGTAAGAATAGTATTAAGTAATGTTGAGGCAAGCCAGGGTAATTTATCAGGAAAACTCTTGATTGAGTTTTCGTGTGAGAAAGATATTGAACTTGCTCAGTCCCCAAAAATCTTTTGTCCTCCTAGATCCAGGACTGAACCTTTTCTTATCAATTTCCACTTAGTAGCAGTTGAAATTGTGACCCGATGGAATCTCCTGAAGATCAAACAGGTCTGTGACTTCGTAATCTGTTGTCTTGAATGGAATTCAGTGAAACATTGAAGGTTGCAAATCTTAAAAGAAAAAAACCCAAAGATCCCAATCAAGGTTTCACGTACAGTAAATGGACTCGTGGGTCCCAAGTGCATGAAATAGCCATGAATGCTGATGCTGAATGTCTTGTGATCTCTGCTTAGTCGTACAATGCCTTGCACTCGTGCCTCCATTGGCTGGAAAGTTAGCTAGGCGCATCAGTTCCTGGTGTCTTGGAATAAACTCGTGCTTGAGATTGTAACCATCATTGATAAATCTTCATTATCTGCATTTGTGTCAGTCCTAGTGGGCTATGGTTTGCGTTTATGATGGAAGGGAATGTTCCTGCCATGAACTTCTTTTTGGTTTGATTGGTAAAGCAGGTTATTTACTCTTTAGCTTCTTTGTCATTTCCATCTTCCGGGATGGCTTTCATCTCTTTTTGGACGTTAGAATTTGTGCTTCAAATGCTGGAATTTTTTTTTTTTCTTTTCTTTTCCCTAGCATGGCTTGTTGGTTTTTGGCTGCCTCCTCCATTCCTCACTCTTGCCATCTAGATGTTGATTCGTTGGTAATTCACAACTAGTCCATCCTGTCATCCGATGACGGACAATGGATTCATGCATGCGTCTTTTTAGATTGAAGTGTTATCACCCCTCAAACATCAGAATAAGAAAGCTGAGCATGGGATATGGGGCCTCAATTTCCTTCTCGATATTCACGATAGCCTTATTTTACTTCAGCTGACAGTTTGCAGCAAGGAGTGGTTTTAGTTGATTTCTTCCTCTTCAATATCTAAAAACTTAAGAAACAAAGCTTTCGCTTTAAAGGAAGACCGCCATAGACATGATAACTGAAATGCTGGAAAACATGGGAACATTGGACTATTGAAGGCTGTATTGTCTGTTGATGCGACATTACAAATGGGAATCCTAATCATTGGCGCCGCTTATGGATATTTTCCAGCTCAATAGATGCAGGATTTATCAATTGTCAAACATGCATTTAGGAAATCATAACATAATAGCATCCAAGTCAAAGAAAATCGTAACATGTATCAAAATCATCTTCTCCTTTCCAACTTCAGATAGACTAGCAAGAAACATCCAGCTTCAAGTAATTTATTCTCAACGGCTTAGGAATGTGCCAATACCAGAACAGCAGATCAAGTTGGTACTCAGAATTGCTTCTTTTGTAGAGCTACAGTTAAATTGCATGTCATGGAAGCTCAAATTCGAAAGAGAAGTAGAACACATTGACCAAAGTGGCTGACAAATCTTTGGATCGAGACACTTGACATATGCTATATCATTCAAAGGCTTGGGGTTTTTCATGCTTCACTAGGCTTCTGTTTAATCCATATTTCATTCGTCGAGACATTCACCTGTTCAGCACTCTGAATTGTCCGAGCATAATTAATTCCACTGCTTAGTATCACTGACATTTTTAAAAATATCTAAGGCCAAAAATTGCAGAAAATATAATGGAAAGATAGCCATCAATGCTATCTTTCCAGTGGTATGGGCCCATCTTCTATAGAAGTTTATGCAACTGAACTCTGACAGAATGACTCAATGGATTTTTCAAGCAACTTCTGTAAAAGACTATGGCATAACTCCAGACAAAATTCTTGATTTTGATTGGCCTCCATAATGATCACTATAGACTTTTAGTGCTTAAATGGTTTAACTGAGAGCCTGATCTTTGATAGTGAAGAATGGCAGAAGAAGATTCAGGTGCATAATGGGCTGATCCATTTTCTTAAACACAGCTTAGATAATGAAGATGGTGACAAAGATCTAATAAAATACTGCAATGCATAGGATTCTCATAGCTGAATCCTATCAGTTGGGATAAGCTTTAAACACGACAACAGATGATGACAAAAAAGCGTGCCTTTCAGGCAGCCAAGGAAGCTGCCAGGAAACAGTCATGGATCCTGTTTTACTACTCACTTTTTCACCCCATTTGTCACTATCAGATCATGGAATTCCATGCCATCGTGGGTGGCTGTGTTATTATAAGGAGAAGTTTTGTCCTAATTTTTGTTGACTGAAAGTGACTCTCAAGTTCTTATTAATTAGATGAAAAAGAACGTTACTTCCTCAATTATTGGCTGATCGTCGCTAGTGGATTTAGTTCTTGAATATTCTCAAGGAGCAGGTGCTTTACTCCCATCTCTGGGAAGGAAACAGGATGACTGATACCTTGGGTAACTGGGTATGCCAAGCACATGGTTTCGTGACTCACAAAGTATCATTTAACACCATAAGTCAATCCCAGTGTTCGAAATTCCCAATTTGAATCTCCAACTTGGATAAGTCTGGTTTAAACCAGTGCCAGACAAATCAATCCAAGTTCTATTAACAACTTGACGAAGTTTTTGAAAATGATGTTTTACTTGCTTCTTCCATAAACCATGAACTGTTTTATCCTCTTTCTATATATTTTTCTCTTTTTTCAATGTTTTTCTCTTTATTTTTGCTGGAGATGAGGATGCTTGTCACCATCTGATGCATTCATATCAACAGATATAAGGCGAAACCATTCACCTTTACCCAGAAAAATGCCAATTGGTTCCAAAGTCTAACATATTCGCGTTTGATCGGACTTGAAGACTTATCAAGTGTGCTTGCCTCCCAGAAGCTCATGATCAAGGTCTCTGAACACCCATCAGGTGATTTCCAACATGCAGAGCCCACATGATCATCAAAGAGGTCAACACAAACCACTTATGCGAGTCGCCTTATCAGTAAAACGGCGCACGTATGCATGGTATACCATCTAGAAGGTGCATGGAACCTCTTGTCCATAACAGTGGGAAGTCAGCCATTTCACCCGCCATGTGGCCCACCATTTTGCAAGAACTAGTAAAATGCAAAACACGATGGAAACACCACCAACAAACCATGTGTTTCATGCATTGCGACCATCCACTTTCCTAGAAAAAGATAGGCTTGCTGCTTTGGCTAGTAAGTCTGCCTTGCATGCCATCCTTGATGGACAAGTCAACGTGTGCATTGCATGGGTCAGCTGGACTATCTAGTATGGTTAGCTTTTAGCTGTGAAATCCAGGGAAAAATCTGACTGTTTGAGAATCAGAAAAAGAGAAGGAAAAGAGGATTAAAAAAATAAAAAAATTGATAAAAAAAGCATGTGATAAGGTATATAGACTGAAAAATTAAAAGTTGATGATTGAAAATAAAAGCAATACTGAGAAAAAAGTACAGGCAGACAAATATGGCGTTGATTAAAAGGAGGTGGGAAAAGTATAGAAAATGAATTAACACCCCTTTGCCTTCATCCTTGTTACTAAACAGGGTTAGTTCTTCTACTTTGTCCTCTCGTCAAACGGAGCACAGTTTCTTGCACTTATTTCTTGAATTGTAGCTGAAAACAGGCTCATTTTTACTTAAAAGTTAGCCCAATTCACCAGGCGATTTGGATCTCACAAGTATTCCATATGTGTCTAGAGTAGATTGGAGGACCCAGATGTATCTACTAGAATAGAGCAGAAGAAATCTATCAATCTCAGATTTATTTCTCTTCCTTCAAAGTCGTACCAGTTGTCTATGAGACACAGTTAAGAGAAATAAGGACCGCCTGAGTCTATCACCTTTCAACGGGGCGGTTGGAGGGAGGACTGTCCATGTAATCCTAGTTCTGATAGCAAAAGCGGCATGGCATCAGAAAAAAAGAAGAAAGAAAAGAAAGGCAAGAGATGTGATGCGATGACGACCAATCACAGCACGACGTTTGGGTATAGCTTACATTCATCGGATTCATTAAAAATAAAATAGAAAAAAAACAGATGCACTAGCAAAAGCAGCAGTAAATATTCTACTTTACTCGATACCCACAATCAAGATGCCATGCAGATTGTGTAGCAAGGATCCACCAGCCCAGACAACTGGCATCCGCTTCCACCTATTTACCTACTGGTGTGAGTTTTCAACTTTTTTTTTTCAGAAAAAGAAAATTCTTCAGGCTTGTTTTTTCTAAATTAACTATCCACCCAAAAGTTCCAGACTGGGAAACAAATCAAGACCTTCTTGGACTGTGGACCCACTTCCATGAAAGTGGTTTTCAAGCTTGTTCTTGCCACAAGCAATGCAATTCATTTTTCATGAGGGAGCACTTTAGGTCCGCTACGAATAAGTGCGTATTGGGTAGAAGTTTCGGACAGTCCCCAACCAGGGCAAAGTTCGGTATACGGACGCCTAGTCATAAAACAGCCCTTTTGAAGTGTGTATCGAAAAGGGCCACAAAGAAAAAGGGCAAAAAAAAGGGAAGTTGAAACAAAAAGGTCCCGCGGGAAGAGTGGCACGAACAGAAGCTTTTGGCTACAGGAAAATAAGAAAATTGTACATAATATCTGTCTCTGACTGTATTTTCACTTGCAACCATCTATACATAGCAACTTTCGTGATAGTTAGGTGATCCAAACCATGGATCGGGTCCCACACTTTGCCCAAAAAAACGAAGGAAGAAAAAAGGAAGAAGAAGAAAACAAGAGAAAAAATAATAATAAAGCCTGCCAAAAGCGTCAGGTGGGCCACAAAGAAATCTAGGCCTGGATCATTTGAAACCATTTGGCTGCCTGAACTGGCCTAATTGCATAAGAAGGTGATCTCCGGATAAAAGTTAAAAGGCATGGATACTGTAATCGTGTGATATGGAAGGAGAAAGTGCTAATTCTACATACCGACACGCCAGATCAAAGTCATCCATCAAGCTGCCTGATCTTTGGTCCAAAATATATTCATCCCATATATGTAACACTAGTCTGTTTGCTTTCCAGTCATGTGGCCCACCCAAAGAAAGACCCTTGATGAATGGCTTTGATAACACATGCCGATATATAGGATTAGCATTTCTTGAAAGAAAAAGAGTAAGAGGAAAAAGTAACTGAAGTGGGGAGAACCGATCAAGATTCAAGACAGCGGAGTCAGAGTCTCCCAGAACTCATCATCCTTTTAAATTCTTCAAAATTCACCTTCCCATCTCCATCAACATCAACCTTGGCGATCATCTTCCTGCATTCCTCCAATCCCATCCCTGGCTTCTTCAGCCCCAGAGAAGACAGAACCAGTCTCAGCTCCTCCGCCGATATCAGCCCATCTCCGTTCTCATCAAACACATCAAACGCTTCCTTCAGATCATCGTCGCCGGCCCCATCTCTACGCTCCGGGTCTTGCCTTCCCCCCATCGCCTCATAGAGCTCGCAGAACTCTTGCAAGTCGATAAGGCCGTCGTGGTTGGAGTCGAAGCGTTCGATCATGGCCGAGAGCTGCTTGTCACTGGAGAAGAGGCCGAGGTTCTCCAAGGACTCTTCCAGCTCTTGCTTGGTGATGAAGCTGTCGCCGTTGCGGTCGAAGGTGGAGAAGATCATCTCAAGCTCGGCCTTGTTGACGTCCTTGGAGGGTCCCATGTGGGGAAGGGGAGGAGGAGGGGGTGGGGGTGATTTGGGGAAGAGGGAAAGGAACCATGCGAGGAACTTGGCAGGGGAGAAGTAGAAAAGAGAATTGAGTAGGCCACAGATGAAGATAACGGAGAACAAGACAAGCATCATTATGTCAAGCAGGAGGAGGAGGAGGAGTTACAAGGCAGGAGACTAGAAGGTGCACTTGGGAGGGATGAAAGAGAAGATGGAAGTTGAAAGGTGCAGAGATTTTAGAGGTTTTCTTCTTTTTGTTGGGGTGTGGAAGAAACGCGGTTGTTGACGGTTGATCCCACAAAACGCGTGAGCCCAC
Source organism: Pouteria campechiana (assembly GCA_036873735.1). Lineage (NCBI taxonomy): Eukaryota > Viridiplantae > Streptophyta > Magnoliopsida > Ericales > Sapotaceae > Pouteria > Pouteria campechiana. Next base: position 24,921 of record JAYJMB010031219.1, read on the forward strand.
AATAAATATATGTGAGGTAGCAGTCATTGCCTACTTAATAAAGGCAGGCGAGAGAGCGAGAGAGCGAGAGAGAGGAGTATTTTGACTACTCTAAACAGGCCCAGATGACGTTTGCTAAGTATGTAAAAAGCGTGGTTTGGACGGCTGAGATGGCGAGATCTAAGGTGGGGAGAGGGAGACCACTCCTTTGGACCTGTCCTCCTACTAGTTTCCAACCCATCAAGCAAGCGATCTTTAAATGCTTAATTGGAAGGTATCCTTCAAGTCTACTCTAATTTGTGTTGCTCCGCTGCCCACGTAAGTCATATGCATGGAACCATAAGGGACAAAAAATGATCCACTGCATAGATCATGGCTGAACATGATGCATACCCATTTCTGTTTATCCCTCAATTCCAATACCCTGCATTCTCCTTTTGCCACTGATCTGTTTCATGTCACAGTCAAACTAATAACTCTCCTATCGGTATTTGGGTGTCCCAGCAAAATTGTTTTTTATCATAAAATTTTGTGGATTTCTTGTTTAGCCTGTCTCATTTCATTTGGGAAGAGACGTTCATAGTTGGAACCGAAAAGGGGTCCAAAATGAATGAAATGGCGAGTGTAATACTGTCTATAGTGTCAAAGATAATGTAATGAAAAAAATACAATAGAATGACGATTGACGAATGTAGAGTAAAAAATGTGATGAAAGAAATTTAAAGTAACATGATTTATATAAGAAATATAATAATGATTAAAAATTGGAGATAATGATGAAAAGATAAAGAAAATAATAGAAAAATAAAAAAAGTAAGAGTAGTGAGTAAAAAGAATGGAATATAAGCATAATATTCTTATTTGATTAGATGAGGTATAATATCTACCCAGTATTAAAAACACAAAAATAGAAAAGGAGTTACACCTGCTTTTAATATTCCCGTGGATGGCTGGTCATTCTCTAGGCATTCTTTGTACCTACTCTAGGTGAGTGGAGAAGCAGGCGGGACACAAATTTAGGGTAATCTCGCCGGTCACCTTTGTTTTACCGTTCTTCGCGTAGCAGAAAAGAAGAGAAAATATTGGCGAGTCTGCAGTTTTTAAGGTGGACAGATCTATACCATTATTGTTCTCTCCATATCCATATGGTAAAATTTACAGTAACTTTGTTTTGCGGTCCATCTTGGGCAATTTACCAGACTCTTCTATGCGATGCTTTGCAGGTGGAGCATCCTATTCTTGGCTTTCCGAGTGGCCTGCTAGCCGGCGCTTTGGAACCAGGATAAGAGGCGAAAAAGAGAAAACTTTAAAAAGCAGGGAGGGAATGATATAACATAATAATGAATAATAATTAAAAATAAAGTAAATAAAGATGAGATATATATTTTTTATAAAAAAATAAATAACACTTATTAAAAATATAGATAAGAATGAATAAAAAGTCGTAAAGCACTTAAAATATGCATGATGTCACATTGAGGAGGGTAATTTAAATAATTCTTTTTAACCTTTCTTCCTCTCACCAAATGCAAATTAATTGGGAAAAACAGATGGAATGTAATGATTAAAAATATAAATAATAATATTAAAAAATATAATTATTATAATAGCTATATATCAAAATAGTACTTGGATTAGGAAAATTTTCCTAAACTTTTACTTCCTTCCTCAAAACTAAATAGAGATAGAAAAATAATAATGAACAAAATAGAGGTAATAATTTAAAAATAAAGAGAATAAAGGTATTACTTTTTAGGTGAAAAGATAGAGTGCAATAATTGAGCTATAATACAAAAATAAAATTGTTGAGGCAAAAAGAAAATGAATTTCAATCTTTTTCCTTGTTAGGTATCATTATAAAGCTAAAACAATGGTGATTAGAGGCTAGCCTGTTTCCTTCGTGGTCCCTATGATTATTTCAAAATCCAGAGTTTGTTGGTCGTGTGATAAATAGCTTATTTCAAAATCCAGAGTGTTGGTCGTGTGATAAATAGCTAAAACCCTAGATGAACAGAATCATGAGAGCAAAAGCACAGAGTAGTATATCTAGACAGTAGACACGCAAACTTCAAGCTAGAAACGTGCTGTTCACTCAAACGGAACGGTGACTGACGGGTGAGTCGTGTAGCACGGCGTGTACCTTTCCCTGATATGGGGGGCCACTGGGTATAATGGGATTGGCATCCACGCCCGCAACTTTCCAAGGTGTTTGTTGAGTGGCGGTCGTGGCTTGGACAAACGTCAAGACTCAGTTGCTCCTTTGGTAGAAGAAGAAGAAGAGACTTTTCTTGGAGTCAAACACGTGATTAGATAACATCTTTTATTTATCGGATTTTAGCACTATGATCCAGAAAATGGTCAGCACGGGAAGTTCTGGAATCATGAAGGACTGGTCTCAGTGATGTATTTGACTTTTCTCCTAATTTGGAAAACCGCATGATCGCATAGAAGAATGCTCCAAAGCTCATTTCCTCTCAGATTTCCCACCACCAACAAAGAAATGCCTCTGCAACACTTCAACTAACCAACTTTTCCAAATCCATGTTGACTGCGAAGATACCAAGAAACAAACGTGAGAGTGATGAAAAGACTGGTCAACCAATGGCTTACGAACCCTTCCACTCAAAATGTCCAGCACTAAGTTTCGTTAGTGTAGCAGCCAACAAAAGTGGTTGAAGTATTGGGTTGTAGAGAAGCATTCTAAAATGTCAGAAACTAAAACACCCAACCCAACATAGAGTTGCAAACAACAATGGATGCAGCTGGTAGATTACTAATTGATGACCATTTCCATGTTTCTGATCGGATGAACAATCAAAACGGGCATCAAGGCAGAAGTACTTCATGCAAGATCACTTCCTTCTTGGAAAAATCCATTCAAAGCCTCTTGCTTTAACTCATTAGTCCCTTAATGGGATGATCATTTTATAGCTAGTCATCCAGTTCTTCTAAATTACCAAATTGGCATGCTCAAACTCTATAAATAAAGAAGGGTGATCCTTTACAAAGGAGAGAACAGTTGAGCTTGAGGGGTAGACTCTATTTCCCTAGATCATACTTAAAGAGGGAAAAAATTGAGAGGAAATGAAGCAGAAGTGAACATGAAGTTGGAATAATTTTCTCAACCCCAAGGCTAAAGAGCACCATCCGAATTTCAATGAATAGAGGATCTATTGGGAAAATACATTTGAAGGGATTTCCTTGCAGTTTTAGCTGGATTTAGGTTGGGTACGTCCATATTGCAATTATTGCAATTTTCCCCTTCTAAGCTTCCTTTGGCATATTGCAATTATTCGGCAAATGCATTTGAGGGGATTTCTTTGCAGTTTTCGCTGGATATAGTTTGGTTACACCCAGAAATAGACGGAAGAGCAAACCCTACACCAAGACGATCACTCTTCCACTTAGCAACTTCTTCCTTTGAAAATAGACACCCTATTGTGCTGGCCTTTGAAACCTAAAAGCTTCTAGAGTCCACGTTTGGTTGCCTTTGTGCACAAGGTGGAATCTTTGTATATAATTCAGACAACTGTCACCTTTGGAGCATCTGATGAGTATTCATCATGTCTTTATCTACAGATAGAAATCAGAAAATTTTTGTTTCTGTTTTCCCATGACCTTTAACATGATTTATCGATACCCATAAAACCGTGAATTATCAACGCCTTTCTTAAACACAGATAGATTTGACATGCATTCAAGTCTCAGCATTTATCTTGCCAATATATACACAGCTTGCTAGAGAGGCTCCTGGTTTTGGGTCTTAATGCCACTTTGCTTGATCAACAGTAGAACGCTCACAATCACTGGTATTCCTACCATGAGTACAGCTAGAAATATGTTGGGTCTAGTTATTTCGGGGAAGAGAGCACTACCATATTTTATCACAGCTGCACCTCCGATAGATCCTGCCGCCAATTTCCACAGGAAATTCAAGTCATCCTGTTTCAACTATACAGTCAATGTCAACTAGACAAACAGTAAGTAGATGAAAGCTCATCCTGAGTTCAAAATGCATCGTTCAATGAATAAGCAAACTTTACAAATGCTAGATGATTCAGCATTAAACTGAATCTCATAAAAGACAATTGATGTAAAAAAAAAATAAAAATAAAAGCAAAATACTTTCTTTGCACACCATAGAGATGCCAAAGATGGCATAGAGACAGATGAGGTTAGGGCCTTTGGCCTGGCGGTGAAATTTCAGCTGTTGAAAAAAACGCTTTTAAAAGTAAAGTTTTTACAAAAGGTGTTGTTAGTGAAAAGCTGTTTAGTGTTTGGCTCTATCATTTAAAAAGTACTTTCAATTTTATAAATGTATTTGGTTATAAAGTGCTAAAAGTTCTTTTGGATGTGTAAATTACAAAAATGAACATATAAGGGTACTTTTAAAAAAATTAATTTCAATGCACACTATTCATTTTTTTTAATAAAAATTTTAACTTATATAATATTAAATCCATCTTATAGCCCATCATAGTTACCATTTGGGGGCCACATCACCTATTTTCTTTGTTTACCAAGAATTTTACTCATACATTATATTTTCAATTGCACCACAATAATCCAGCCAAAGCATGAACGAAATCCAGAAATCATGCTTAGAAAATGTCAAAGACTTCACATGTTATTTTTTAGGTTTATAAATCTTAGTTATTTTGTACCGTTCATTTGAACTCATTAAAATAATTTTGTGAAATTCATTTCATCCATTGCGCTTAATATTTTCTTTTTAACAGCACTGAAAATTATTTCATTCAGGAATATATAAACACCATATGTAGGGTGAAAATTTTGATGAGTTTATAATAACCCCAGTATCAGAGAGTATATATATAACCTTAGGTTAAATTCAAAATCATCAAAATCTGACGTTCAGGCTATACCAATGAAAATTTAGAACGAGTAATATCTTTATTGTTAAATTTAATTTATAATCACACGTGACTTACATCCTATTACATATATTAACTGAACTATTAAATATAAAATTTTCTATTGGATAAATAAATAATAAAATTTTCTATGCTAATAAGAAGGAAAATATTATGATTTTTATAATAAATTAATGTCTAACTTATAAAATTTTTATTTAGTGTGGCCCATATGAAAGTGGGGCTTGAATTTTTATGTAATTAAAAATAAAATTACATTAAAAATATTTTTTGTGGTGAGATATACCCAAAATAATATACAAGACCTAAGCTACAGATGCACTCTGCTTTTAAAATTCTCTCTTACATGTGACCCATTGAGGGCAGTGGCCAATAGCAATAGTATTAGCATCCATTTTTATGGGTTTTCTACAGAATGTGGTTACTGTTATTTGGCCAACCAACCGCAAAAGCTTTATTTTGGAGCTTCTGTCAAACCGCACTTTTTAGGCTTTGGCGGTGGGGTGAAGAACTTTTGAAATACCTGCCAAACATTCACAAAAAACTGCGAAAGCAAGTTTGACGGCTGGAAAGCCGTTTCAAGTTGTGTAAACGCAGGGCCAAACAGGCCCCTAGCCACATCAATTTGTATTGATGATTCATCCATGATCATAGTGTGAGCTCAATCTTCCCTTATCGTGCACTATTGCACCCCCAGATCTCAAGGGTATCTGATCACAAACAGGATAACCATTTTTATTGAACTTAGATGACGTGCAGGAGCTAACTGAAGGTATCCATCAATTACCTTCAGCAACTTCTACTCAAGCATGGCAAGTACATCCTTTTAGAGAAGTAGGTCACATGAATTCCATGAAGGACACTATTTCCTTGTTATGGAATCCAAGAAAAAGGAGTATTAGCACAATATGGGCACTGGGAACTTCCATCGATTAAAATCTTTGGCACAATATCCTCAAAAGCCAACATTTTTGGGCGGTGCTCATTGCAAATTAATCAAAAAAAATTTATTTCGCTGCAATCCGAGCATTTAAAGAATAGTAAAAAAAAATGCCTTTTTTTTCGTTCCAATTTCCTCATCCCTCGAACATCTTCCAAGATTCTACCGAGCAAAACACATGATGAATGTATAAGTATTCAGGGTTTTGATCAAGAGAATTCCTCTTCCTGTTTTTCTGGACTAGACAGAACAAAAACAGCAGCAAGGGGGCAGCTTTGAATTCCCATTCGGCAACCGTTGCAGAGTAACCAGAAACATAGTATTATAAAAAGAAATACAGAAGGAAATGCTTACAGGAGAAGAAAATCTTCCGTTGCTGCCCTCATCATTGCCTTTGTCATCGTCGTCATCGTTGTTGATGGGTGGCTGCTGTTGTTGCTGCTGGGGTATGGGCTTGGAAGAAGCTTGAGGCCGAGGAAGAAAACGCCTCTTCCAGCTGCTACTAATGCTAGCAACGGTTGCTGAGCTGGCAATAGGTATTGCTGCGGCACTTGTGTGGCATAGGTTCGAGCTCCAGTAGCTGCGGCTACCAAGGAGCAATCCCTCCCCCATCTCCGACTCTCGCTAGCCAATCGCCACTGTCGGAGGCTTTAAAGCGAATGACTGGAGTTGGGTTTAACGCACTAACGAATTTGAGTCGACTCATCGAAGCGAGGCTTGTGGCTTCATTTTAGCCGCTGTTGAGGAACGCTACGACAGAAGCCACCCTTTTCTCTGATTTTATATTATAAATTTATAACTATTTTTAATAATCTTATTTTTTCACATCATTACCTATATCATCAATTATTGTCTTTTACCTTTTCATTAAATCATCATATAATTTTTCAATCATTATCTTTTATTTTAAGCCCTTTTATTAATATAATCCTAAATTTCAAATACCTTATTTTTAAAATTCCATATCTTTTATCGCCATCATATACACTTTAAATTTGTTTGACATGAGTCATTTGTGTTATGGGTTGATTGGGACATTGAGAAATTACATATCCACCCTCATGGGTATGAACTCTAAAACTCAGGTTAAGAAAAAAAAAATTCTTTACTAATATATCAAATAAACCCAATGCTAATGGGTACATCAGAAAATAAAGCAGCCAAATGTTTATCCATTAGCTTACAACAGATGTTATAAATGTACTGTGCCCATTTGAAGTTGATGCTGTGATGAATCGAAATGGATAAATGGACTGTATAATCAGTTGAGCATTTAACATGCAAAAGATAAGGATGAAAACTACCTGAATGCATGAAAATACTACAAATTCAGCATCAACTGCTCTTCTGTATTTGTTATTTTCTCTTTTGACAAAATGATGCTAACACAGAGCTAAACAAAGATAGCCAAAAATTATAAAAATTACAGACGCCTATTGGGGGGCCCTTTAATCAGTTATTTTGCACAATACAAGAATTTACACTAAACTTTTGCTTTTATCTCTCTAGGAATTTGTTCAGTACAGTCTTTATAGGAGGGGCTTCCTCGCCATCTTCTTTCTCAGGTTTCACATCCTTTTTCAGTGCAAACCGGACGATAGAATTCACCTGTTTCCGCAATCTAGCATTGTCAATGAGAGTATCAGTCAGCATCTTCCTTATGTCATCATCTGTTACCCTTGTATCATCTCCGTTGGCATTGGCATTGACCTGTCTTCTGTCCACAGATGCAGCAGAGCTTTCATCATCTTGTGCTAGGAGTTGTGCCTACAAATTTGAGAATGAAACATAGGCATGAGGGTATATGCCTTACAGACCATTGTTAAGGTGGGAGTAATATGCTTGACAAAATCAACAAAGATACAAATTTCCTAACATGCAGGATTTTCTCTGATCTTGGAACAGTGATGAAACCATCCATAAAGGATCACTTCAGAAGATAAGGTGAGATCTAGTCAAATCTATTTAATATACAATACCTTGGACGATCAGCAGAGAACTATATGGATAACCATTTATGTTAAGTCCCTAAGGATTATCTTAACCTACCAGAGCAGTGGCTAAACTGATGTGTGTACCAACAATCTACAAATAGTCATGGAGGCATAACATGTCGACTGGCATAAGCATCAAAAGATCAAGACATGAAAGGTACCTCTGCCAGGAGTAGTCCAATCCGGTTGTCAGACGTTGTCAAGAGATCCAAAGCGTCTGATAAGGAAGAAGAATCAACAGTAAACTTATCTTCCTCTTCTGTGAGAAAATTGACACTACATTCTTGGAGCCGATGCCGAAGAATTTCACATTCATGCAGAAGTTTCACCCTTGCAGTGTTTGCTTGTTCTCTCCTTTGCTTCTCCTTCTGAAGAATCCTCTGGAATTTAGAACAGGGAAAATATTATTGGGGAGAAATAGAAACTAGCCCATCCAAGGAAAGTTAAGATCTTGGCAACCCAGTGAAGAGGAAGAATTATGACAAAACACAATTACAATGTTCCCACATTATTCCTGCAGATTATGTTTACCTCAAGAAGAACACAATGAAACCAATAAGAAGTGATAAATATGTGAAGGCAAATGTAGGCTACAAAATTGTACTTCACAAATGTTGCCTGACAGAAGAGCAGAAAAACAAGAAGAGTACTTGAATAGTTTATAACAGTTATTTAGAGTGAAAATCAACCATTTTGAATAAAGAGTTTCCAACATCAAATACAATAAAGTAGCAGCAAAAAATAAAGTTTAAGCTCCATAAAATTTTGAAAAGTTATTGCAGTGAGGTCAAGTTTCATAACTCCTCAATTTATAAAAATGTATAGAAATTAGTTTCTATTCATGTTCTATGTGGCAGTGTAGCAAAACAAAACTGTCTAAAAATACAAGGTGAAGGAGAGTGTAAACTTGAGAGACAGAGGCAGTCACCCTTGGTGAGATTCATGAATGCACGAGTCTAATGCAAACACACTCAAATTTTCAAAGCAAAAGGTTTACCAAATTTAACCATTCATTGTATTGCAACTTGCAGCAGAATGGCAGTCATCCTTGTAGCTCTACCCTAGCTCTCTACCCTAGCTATTTTAGGCTGGCTTCATGACCTATTTGCTAAAAATTTCTTTAGGAACTGTTTTTTTAAGCTCAGCTATATTCAATTAAAAATGGTTAAATCACCAGTACAAGACCAAAAAACATGTGATATCTGGATGTTCGCTTCTACCTCTAGCTCAGCCTTTTCCTTCAGAGATTGACTCAGCTCTTGTTTAAGCTCCGTCTGAGTTTTCCTAAGAGACCTAACTTCTTTGACCAGTACTTTAATATCTGCTTTTGATTTTACTTCCACATCTTCTTGACGCTTCTGCAGGTTCTTGAGTTGTTCTCTTGTAACATCCAACTCCTGCAGCAATAGTTCTTTCTCATGAAGGGCAGACATTTTTGCCAACTCTGAATGAATCTTTTCATCCTGTCATGGACAACCGTCAGCCTAGGGTGAAAAATAAAGGAATGCAAGAATCAAGGGGTAAATCAAATAAAGGAATCAAAGAGATTATTTCATCACTGGGTGATGTAACATAAAAAGGAACTGGCCAACATAATGAAATAATAACAAGAAACATGAAATGAAACCTGGTCGTGCTTGAGCTTTGACTCCGTCTCCAAACACTTCCTACGAAATTCTTCCATATCCCACTGCATTTGTGTGACTCTTTCCCTTTCAGCTAAGATGGCCTGTTGCAGGTTTTCTTTACTTTTCTGCTTTGTGCTCTCAAGTTCCACGTCCAAATCTTTAACCTGGAACATGCTAACATAACAAGTTGTTAATATGCTAATCACGCAGAAGAACATGAATGACATGCCAAGCTGTTTCAGAATCCAATGAATAGAGTTTGTACCATCTCGAATTAGTAAGAAAGTACGGATTCTGGTGTTTCGTTAGTTAAAAGAACCCAGTTTGGAAGAAATTAAAGTTAATCAGAAGTGAGTCCAGCCAGGCTTCCAGCATCTCATCTGCCCAAATGTATGTGAAGCAATTGAGTCATAAGACATCTGGGTCACTATCAGTGCCCTCTGCTGATCTTGAACATAAACTAGACTGTCACATGACATGCACCTACAATCGATATTAGTGACAAGCCAATGGGGAACTGAGCAGCCATTCAAATGAAGCCCTAGCTATTTAAATTGATACAGAGAAAACATAGATTTATTACTAATAATAATCAAGGAAACCTTCCAACAATACTGAGAAGCTTCTTTTAAGAAAAATACCCAAAATAAATTAGATGAAAAAAAACATTAGTGGCAACTTACTTGAATCAAACAGAGGATAAATTCCATGGAGACTGAAGCAAAAATTTCATGCAAACACGACATAATAATTCAATATCTATAACAAATATGAAATTCTATACTCTTGGCTACATATTAGTAAATGGATGTTCATAGAGTGCCCAGTTACTTCATCAATGACACACAGCTTTTCCAGCTCCAAATATAGCATATCTGCAAGATCCTAACCATTTGTTATAGGGTTTTGATAAGGTGGACTCTACTGAAACCTCAGTGGAGCTTTTTCATTTTGGGTCCACCATAATAGTTTGACGAGACCCAAGCCAACCATCATCCTTAAGATCATCCCTTTAATTAAAAGACTCAAAATCATTCCAATCAGAGACCCATACAGATTATACCATTTTAAAATGCATAGCATTGGGTGTTAAATATAAAAATATAAGATTGATCCAAAAAAATATTAAAATATTATAAAATTTTATAGAATTATTCATCCATATGCGGAAAACACTTTGGAAGGTTTGGATACTTGTTTACATACTTGTGGGTCCTGCAGACAAGAAGAGAATTTTGATGTTCATGTTTGCTCTCAAATTAGTCCAATTTTGTGGCCCTTGTGAGTCTTTTATTGGGAGGAGATTTAGGTTCTTAACTAAACCAATGCTGCTAAGGATGATGATCAGTCTGGATCTCAAGAACCTCATGGTAGGCCCAGAACAAAAAGGTTCCAGCAAGATTTCAGTAAAACCCCTCTCATCAAATCACAATCCTTCATTATAAACACATGTATAGAAAGAAAGATGCCATGGCAGAGGAATCAAGGTGGTTTATGCATCTTGTGAAGCACAAGTTCCAAACAAAATAGACAGCTTAAAATGGCATGCACTCATTTTGCATACGCCCCTTGCCTTATGAATGAAGTGAAGGGTTCTTAAGAGTTGGGTCACAAAGTTCGTACAATGCACCTCACTTAAGAGTAGGTTGCCATCTTGCCATATGCAGACACGTGCTGGGACTAGGCTATACAGTATTCTCATGCAGGCATGGTAGCAATTTAACTTTGCTATCATATAGAGAAAACAAAATCCTGTACTTTTGAGTAGAGACAAGTACATTAACCAAGATTAACCTTCACAAG